>SSNS01000887.1:53733-64424 GCA_006937985.1 Aphyosemion australe
GGGGGTGCGCGGCTAAATAAGTTTGGGAACCGCTGCCATAGACATTGATAGACCCCTCGCGACCGCTATTGCCTATGGGCGCTGACGAGCGGTGGCGCCGCCATCTTGGATCGGTCGCGCCCCCCCTCCCTTTGCAGAGACATTGAAGTGTCAGCATGTTCAATCAACCATAACTCCTTGAATACTGAACCGATTTTGATGCGGGTTTTTTCTCTGTAAACTTCACACATGTAGCTCTGATACAAGACATATGTTTGAGCGTTTTTAATCATAATGGGTTTGCTGTGGGTACATATGGGATTCTTATCCACTGCCTAGTGACAAAACCTATAGAAAAAAAGGATCAAACACATAAAAATCACTGTCAAGCAATGAGAATCAAAATAATTCAAAAAGGACTATATACCAAGTGTGAGATCTGTGGTAGGTATTTATAAAAACACATTTAATATATGAAAGAGAAACAGAAAGTACTACTCAGTCATTTTAATAAACAATTAATATATACAATATAATTCTTATAGATAATTTAAATAAATGAGTGTTTCATATACATATAGTACCAATATAACTCAAAGAGAGGGTGAGAGAGACAACAACTAAAACAAAGTCTGAATGACAAGAAATCGACAAACCCTCTGTCAGAACTGACTGCTTAGTGATATTCTGGTTCTGTTGTATTTTTGTGTGTAGCTGAACCTATAACGCTCCACCTGTGAGAATAAAACTGTAAGGCTTGTTTTCAATACTCAGACATCAATTCTGATTACTTCACAGCCGAACAGCACACGGGGAGAAAGAGAGAGAGAGAAAGAAATAACTGTTTAAAGGAGTTAGTTTTATTTGTTTTGTCTTAATTTATCTGTTACTTATGTTGAGAATTTTTTTAAATAGTAATTGAAAGCTTTACATGAGCAAAAACCCCTGGAAGAGGACTGCTTTGTAGAACTTTTATCTGGAGCTCCCCTTCTGCAGTTCAAGAGAGGTGAGTTTGACCACGTGGTGCTGCCTTCTCTTCAGAACCACAGACTTAACCAATGAGATCAAGTCTGACAGCCGTGGCATCCAGCATGACGCTACACATCTGTGTTTAGTTTGGTTTTTCTGGCCCAGCCCAGCCTCATCATCCACCAATCACAGCCTCCTGTAAAGGAATAGAAACATATTTAATATTTTTGCATCAGTAATTTCCAAAAGTTAAATTGGACAACATTAAGACTTGCTTTGTATTGTGTGTGGAGTGGGAGGGGCAAACATAGAGTCTCTCTGAGGTACTTGTTTTTATATGCTGAAGTGAACAAATTTTAACTTTTAACCTGTAGCGTGTGGACATTTCCACATTGTGGGGACATTTGGCTGGGCATCACAATGACAAAATGCCCTAAAACATGGTTTTAGAGGTATGGTGTGAATACGCTTTTGGTTTAGGTTAGGGTTAGTGTTATGATGTTTAAATACTCACATCATCAGGCTGAGGTTAGTCTCTGGGAGGTCACAGACAGGCTCTCTTCAGCTCTTCTGGATCTAGTTCTGCACTTTTCTGGTTAAAACAAACAAACATAATGTTTGACAATAATATACTGTTTATAGTACACACCTGTGGTTCTCAGTTTACATCAGGGGGCCTCTGGTGCTGTGAAAACTCTGGGGCACCTAGACATGATTCTTAGGACGTTTATTAAAATAAATTAATTTTTGACAAATATCATCAAGACAAGGTATGTGGGGAGATAAGTATTACACTCTGCCTTGTGATTGATAAAAGGATATGTACATTTATGAATGCTGATGGCCTTATGATACACTTACTGTTTGAAGCAGAACCAGGAAGCTGAAGATGAAACAAACTCCATCTGACACAGCCCAGTTCTAATCATAATAAATCAGCTGCAGGAAGCCTCACACTTCTTCCTCACATCTTTTGTGGGAAAACCTAGAAAACAAAAACAAGCAATTTGCAGATTAGTGTCTACCAATATTGTACAAAGGAGGTCAATGCTATTTTCTTAATTCCTCTTGTGTTATTACTACTATTCTGTTTAATTCTTCTTTAAGATTTCTTAGAACCTTTCTTTAACCTAAAAACTGCATTTCTATTGATAATGAACTAAAACTCCTCAAAGGGTAAAACCAGAAAAAAGTTCTGCACAGCAATTCTCTTCAGCATGTTAGCTAACTATTCTCCAGTCAGAGGGGAGGGTCTGAGACATGAGCTATATCTGATACCAGAAAGATTTGTTTGATTTCTACAGCAGCATTCTTGTGTCAGCTGTAACCTAAGTCAGTGTTTTGGAATAAATGATTAATAGTCTCATTTAGCCTTCATTGTCAGGGGAGCACCAGCAGTAAACATGTAGGGTCTTATGGACGTGTTGACTGTGGGTGAGTGACCCTGCTTACAAGTCAGATGCCTTCTGGAGGCCTCGGTCCAGCTCACACAAAACAGCCAGGGGCTGTAACAGCATAGTTCTTCCTTTTGTACCAGGGAAGAAAGTGGTCAGTCAGAAACTCAACATACTTTGCCGTGGATCTTCAAACCTTCAGGGACCCTAAAGGGGCCGACCAGCTCTCTTCCCATGATTCCGGCCCAAAACATGACTCCACCACCTCCTTGCTGACGTCGCAGCCTTGTTGGACACAGCCGATGTAAATCTGATACTGATATGGAAAAACAGTATTAAACTGTATTATATAATGAACTATTTGTTACTTATGAAAAAGACTGGGATCATCCTTTTGTACAGGGGCCCAAAAGTTCCAAATTGCTGATCTTTTTGCTCGCTCAATTTTGAAATCAACGTGAGCTTCTGCACAGTGTGGGACTGTAGCGCATGACATCATCACTCACAGTACATAGAAATATACTGAATAGATCAATTCTTATGGATCGGGCCAATACGTCTCTGATACCCGATCTAGAATTTTCTTCTATATCCAGTGGCAGCTGGTGACTTTTTTTTGGGTGGGGCGCTAACCACATATCACCACTAGGGGACTCCAAATGACCATTGATTCTTATGCATCAGCGTCACACAACTGACGGTCAGAGTAGCAGGAGCAAAAACATGCTTAATATTCATCCATATATTACACAAACTGCACACACACTTAAGGCTGTCNATGT
Organism: Aphyosemion australe; assembly: GCA_006937985.1. Lineage (NCBI taxonomy): Eukaryota > Metazoa > Chordata > Actinopteri > Cyprinodontiformes > Nothobranchiidae > Aphyosemion > Aphyosemion australe. The sequence goes on from SSNS01000887.1 coordinate 56,858, forward strand.
GTATAAGAGACAGCTTCTGCACAGTGTGGGACTGTAGCGCATGACAGCATCACTCACAGTACATAGAAATATACTGAATAGATCAATTCTTATGGATCGGGCCAATACGTCTCTGATACCCGATCTAGAATTTTCTTCTATATCCAGTGGCAGCTGGTGACTTTTTTTTGGGTGGGGCGCTAACCACATATCACCACTAGGGGACTCCAAATGACCATTGATTCTTATGCATCAGCGTCACACAACTGACGGTCAGAGTAGCAGGAGCAAAAACATGCTTAATATTCATCCATATATTACACAAACTGCACACACACTTAAGGGGAGTAGGCTAATCCAGCGGTTCCCAAACTTATTTAGCCGCGCACCCCCTTCTATGTCCCGACTGTGTTGACGCGCACCCCCCCCCCAGAAAAGAAAAGAGACTTGCAGCACCATCAGTGTGTTTGTTTCTGACCACAACTCCCAGCCTCCTACAAAGTCTGGGAGCTGAAGGAGCCTCTAGGATGAGAGGCTAAATGTCTTCAAGATAACCAGAAAAGTCCAGCAGCTGTTTTCAGCTAAAACTCTCAGGATGATCATGTCCAGGATGACTGATTATAAGTTAAACTTAAATGTAGCTGCTGTCAGTGACCATATAACAGATTTTAATAATTAAAACTCTCAACAGACTAATAGTGCAGAAAAGCAATAAATAATCTCACAACTTTGCGTGTTGAGATTTATTATTATTATTATATTTATTATTTTATTTATTTATTTATTAGCCGCATCGGCTCCTAGTGGGTGGAAGTGGAGATTAGCTGCGTTTGATGTTGATTCCGTGTGTTTTTATTTCTGCAGTGAGCCATAAAACTCACCTCACTCCGCCTGGAGTTTGTTCTTCAAAACTCGTATTAAATCCACAAAGCATTGGCTTTGCGGCAAATTGGCGGCATTGTTTTATGTGTAATTATTATTTTTTTTTTTGTGTAATCACCATTCACCGCCATTACGCTTTTTACCTTGCACACCCCCTAGCGGCAGCTCGCGCACCCCCAGGGGTGCGCGCACCACACTTTGGGAATCCCTGGGCTAATCTAATCAATAGAATCCACTTTCTACCAACACCCAATAAGCTGTAAATAAACGTGAGGCCGTAAAATAGACGCTACACCTATCCAGAAAAACACACAGTGACAATGCAAGATATCCACACAAGCAGGCGTTTAGATTAAAGCCCAGACTCACAAACAAGAATAGAAGTACCACTCTTAGTTCAAAGCGTATGGAGCGGTGCCAGCTGCCAAAATAGCTCCAACAACTGTAATGGTGTTGTTCTTTAATCAACATTGTTTAATATTAAACATGGGTGCAGAATGATATTGAATCAACATTGAACTTATATTGATTTAATGATTTAACATTGACAATGTAATGTAGATTCTACATTGTTTCAATGTAAACTTGATATCTGGGGTTCTTCTGAGTTAATTCCCATCTGCGAAACTCTTTGAACCATTCTGTTGTTGGCTCTGTTATTCATTCTGCTGTGGTCTGTTGGAGTGCAGGCAGCTCTGACCGAGACAGGAAGAGACTAAACAAGCTAGTTAACAAAGCTAGCTCGGTTCTGGGCTGCCCACTGGATTCTGTCGAGGATGTGTGTGAAAGGAGGATGCTGGTGAAGCTGACCTCCATCTTGGAAAACCCCTCCCACCCACTGTATTCCACTGTGGAGGCCATGGACAGCTCCTTTAGTGGAAGACTGACACATCCCAGATGTAAACCAGAATGCTACCGTAGGTCATTCATTCCCACTGCAGTAAGAGTGTAGAACTCCACAGTTGAACTGTTACTGGTATTATCCTGTTTCACGCTAACATCAGTGCTACATTCAGTATGTGTTCAATACCTGGATGTACATTAGTATGTCTGTCCTTATGCTGCGTATTCTTGGAAACTCAATATTCTATTTTTTATTAGTTGTTCTAATTGTTGAAGGTTACAATAATAGCTCACTGCACATGTACTTTTATTTATTTTTCTTCCTTTTCTCCAAGTGTATGTGCTGCTGTATCGAGTGAATTTCCCAAGTGGGATTGGGCACCTTGGAGAGCCTTGACTGGTAGCAGTAAGTTGCTTTATAAATAAATACATGAAATGAAAACATATTTCAGACCTTTATTCAACTCTAGCTAATTCCACATTATCCTACAGGTCTCCTAAATAAACAGCAGACCTGTTTAAAGACACTGTATGTATTAATACTGTGATCCACATGGCCTTGAGTGAAACAAAATCAAGTTTTAAGACTCAACAGAAAATTCTTCTAAACATTTTGAACTAAATATAATTATAACATCAAAATTAGTTGTAAAGGGTTGTAAAGGTATAGTCTAATTCAGTGGTTCTCAGTCCTGGTGGGCCAGTATCCAGCATGTTTTAGTTTTAACCTGTTTCAACACACCTGATTTCAATCAGCAGGTGATTAACAGGCTTCTGCAGAGCCTGATGAGCTGCTGCACAGGTGACTCAACCACTAAATCAAGTGTGTTGGAGCAGAGAAACCACTAAAACATGCTGGATAGCTGCTCCAGGACCAGGATTGAGAACCACTGGTCTAAATAATCACGCTTTGCCAGAAAGTAATTAAAAGATTACAAATTACTGATAAAAATAACTTGTTAGTAATGCAGTTGTTTAAACATTATTATTCACATTAGCAAGAAAAAAAACCAACCAGAAACAAATACAAATAAGTCATAAACAACTACGCTAATTATCTGTATAAATCCAGTTAGTTTTATTTTTAACATTTTTGTGTTTATTTTTATTTTAGTTAACGTGAATATTTTCTTATTCTAGTTTTAATAATTTTGTTAGTTTTACGATAACCCTGGTCAGGGGAACAGCTATAAATCAGAGTTCAGTTCAGGGGGAGCTCAGAGTCACTGCTCGTCAACACCGAAACAAGAAGGTTCAGCTGATGACATCACCGAGGACTTTGATGGACCAGGGACAGGAGTTTCTATGGTCTGGTGGATCTTCATGTGTGTTTTCAGACAGTGGCTCTGGGTGAAGGCTTTCTCACAGATGGTGCACTTGTAGGGTTTCTCTCCATTGTGGATCCTCATGTGAACCTTCAGGTGTTCCTGTCGATGACAAGCTTTCCCACAAATCCCACAGACAAACTGTTTGGTGCCTGAATGGCGAAGGGCGTGAGCCTTTAGGTGGGATTTCGTCTTGAAGCAGCGTCCACACTCAGAGCATTTGTATGGCATCTCACTGCTGTGAGTCCTCAAGTGAATATTTAAACTTCCTTTAGCTACAAATGTTTTCCCGCACACATCACAGATGAACGGTCTCTCACAGCCATGAGTCTTTAGGTGCATCTTAAGAATTGGTTCAGATGGAGATGCTTTGCTGCAGATGTGGCAGAGGAACGGTCGATCTTGGACAGTGTGAGTTCTCATGTGTGCCTTCAGTGTATTGTGCAGTTTAAAGCGTTTCCCACAGACTTCACAGGCATATCGTCTCTCTGCTGAGTGGATCAACCTGTGCTGGGTCAGACTTCTGCGGTCAGTAAAAGATTTATTACAGATGTTGCAGGGGTGTTCCTCAACTCTGGAGTGTGTCTCTCGGTGGACCGTGAGCTGTTTTTCCAAAATAAATGATTTCTGACAAATGTCACATTGGTGTGGTTTCTCTTCTCTGTGTGATAGACGATGACGATACAGACCAGACATGTTATCAAAGCTTTGGTCACAAATCGGACATTTAAAGACCCGCTTCACTGCGTGTCTAGCTACGTGTTTATTTAGACTTTTAATGGAAACAAAATTCTTCCCACAGAGTGAACAGCTGTGAAGTTTCTGGTGATTTTGTAGATGTTCCTTTAACTTTTCCACTGAATCAAACTTCTCCTCACAGACTCCACAAACATCCTGCTGCTGCTCCACGTGACTCCAGGAGTGTTGGATCAAACGTACCAGGTGCTTGTACCAGACTCCACACACTTTACAACTCTTCTTCTCAGTCTTATTTACGACCTTTTTAGATTTATCTCGGCTTTTACGTTTTGTTGGTGGTTCCAGCTCTGGGTTCCAGTCATCTGAGTCTACCTTCACATCTTCATCATTGCTGGAATCATTCTCAGCTCCTTCCTCCTCCTTTCCCAATTCCTGGTCTTGTGATCTTGTTGAGCTGCTGGACAGATGATCTCCTCTCATGCCGTCTGCACTGTAAAAAAAAAAAAAAAAAAAAAAAAAAAAAAAAAAAAAAAAAAAAAAAAAAAAAACAGATGTGAAGGGTAAATAATGACAAAATTCTGGGTACCGATGTAGACTTGGCTCTTTAAACAAGCATTAAACAAAAATGCTCATAATTTATCATTATCAGGTTCATGTGCAATAGCCTTTATTATACTTGTGGCATGTTAGACCGCATTTGCTTACGTACCAGAGTGGACAGGCAGGGAGAAAAGAGACGTACAACACAAACAGGGAAAGAGAGGGAGGGGGAATGGAGGGACAACAGTACACAACAAATAGACAACCAATACACAGACAAGACAGTGGGGTCAAAATAATATAAAAAAAGAAGAAAATTAATAGAAATCTGCAAGAATAATGGAAAGGGAACTGTTAGATGGTATTATCCATATAGTAGCATGTACCTCTGTGTGTGTGTGTGTGTGTGTGTCTGTCTATCTTATAGAACAGGGGTTCCCAAAAATTTCCTTTGAGGACCCCCTTTCCCGTGTCCAAGACAAGCCAGGACCCTCAATGTAATGATTTACAAACTTTATACAGAAATACAGAGTTATAACTTTTATATGGAGTTCTGGTTATACTGTTTATGTGTTATTGGGATTTTATAAATGTAATTTTTACAAATAAAATCTTGCTAACCTCACAACCTCAGCAATGACCAAATTGTGGGGACCCCCTGCAATCTTGTGGGGACCCCCTTGGGGGTCCTGACCCCCAATTTGGGAACCCCTGTTATAGAATATGTTCATGTGTGTTTACCAATGTGTGCCGGTCTAAGCTGGGTTTATGTGAATCACTACGTGTTTGTGGGTGCCTGAAAGTGGATTTGTCACCAAGAGTGTTGTTTTGTTTTTGTTTTTTGTTCTTAAATGTTGTGTATGTGATGAGGGAGGAGCTGCCCACAGCAGCGCCAGAGTCCGGGGCCATGTACACTAGGGGTGTGTGCATTTCATCGATGCGGCAATGCATCGCAAAGCTTCACGTGAGGATTCAGAATCGATTAAAGAACGTCGATGCTTAAAAAAATAAATAACGTGAAGCTTTGTTGCAAAGCCGGTACTAAAAAAAAAAAATACACGTAACCAGAGCCTTAACAAATGTAAGTTATTTGTTTTTGTGTAAGGAAGATGCTTTTTACTGGCGCACAATGTGGTAATCTAGGTGCTGTGGAGGAAAATAGAGGAACCAGCAGAAACGGTCCAAAGTTTGGGATCAAACGCGCAGCTACGGGCAGATTGGCTAATGCTAACTAAGCTAGCGGACAGCAGACTCACGCCGTGGGTTCCAAAAAAACACACGATGGTCTTGGAACTAAGAATGACTAAACTCTACAAGCGGAAGTCCCACCATCCTGTTTATTCGTAGCTGTCTGCTGCTATGGAGCAGAGCAACAGCAGCTACTGGGACTCACGACGTTGTTGTTGCTACGAGATTGCACAACACACCGCTCCAGGCCTATGGCAAGCCGTTGTAGTATGTAATTCACAAACACTTCTATCTGTGAACGTAATTTAAACTGGATTATTGCCAACCCGTACATTATAGACATGCCACCATTACATTGTTACCAGTAGAAATGAAATGTTATTCAATATCTCAAAAGCTGTGAGACAGTTGAGGTGATAGCATGTTGTTTTGCATGATATTGAACTGTTTTCTAATAATGTTCTGTTGTTAAATAAAGTAAAGGAAGGAGAGAAAAAATGATTCCCTAGCAGGTTTTAAATGTTTAAAGCTTTCCCTGATCGAAGTTAAGTTGGTCAAAGTGCAAATATTTACACAAGTCATACAGTCATAAAATAAGATTTTGTCTTTGAAAAATAGTTAAATGTAAAAAAAAAAAGTATTTACTTAATGAGAGTAGTTTTAGAGGAACTGGGTTAATTGATAGGTTATTTGACAAAGAAGAAGACAATCAGTCTTGTATGAAAAAAAGCATTAAAAACGTCAATAATCGAAGAATCGTGGCACCAGTAATCGAATCGAACCAACAACCATTATAATCGAAGAATCGAAGCATCGAAGCTCCCTTAATCGAAATCGAATCGAATCGTGAAGTACCCTTTTTGGAACACCCCTAATGTACACCCCAGGAGCCGATAGCCACCAACAGAAGGACACCAATAAGCCAGCCCAGAGGACAGACTCAAGCCCAGGGGAGAAGGGAATCAGGTTTAACTGTGGGCAGGCAGCCTTTATGGTGCTCCCCTTTATGCAGGAGAAAAAAAAAGATAGAAAAAAACAGCATGGGGGGTGATGTCCCTTTCACAGAGACAGACTGGTGGAGTCTGAGACACAGCTGGTCACGTGACTCCATCCATCCATCCATCCATTGTCTTCCGCTTATCCGGAGTCGGGTCGCGGGGGCAGCAGCCTAAGGAGGGAAGCCCAGACCTCCCTCTCCCCAGCCACTTGGGCCAGCTCCTCCGGGGGAATCCCAAGGCATTCCCAGGCCAGCCGAGAGACATAATCTCTCCAGCGTGTCCTGGGTCTTCCTTTGGGTCTCCTCCCGGTTGGACGTGCCCGGAAAACCTCACCAGGGAGGCGTCCAGGAGGCATCCTAATCAGATGCCCGAGCCACCTCAACTGGCTCCTCTCGATGTGGAGGAGCAGCGGGTCTACTCTGAGCCCCTCCCGGATGACCGAGCTTCTCACCCTATCTCTAAGGGAGAGCCCAGCCACCCTGCGAAGAAAACTCATTTCGGCCGCTTGTATTCGCGATCTCGTTCTTTCGGTCACTACCCAAAGCTCGTGACCATAGGTGAGGGTAGGAACGTAGATCGACCGGTAAATTGAGAGCTTCGCCTTTCGGCTCAGCTCCCTCTTCACCACAACAGACCGGCACAACGCCCGCATCACTGCAGACGCAGCACCAATCCGCCTGTCGATCTCACGCTCCACCCTTCCCTCACTCGTGAACAAGACCCCGAGATACTTGAACTCCTCCACTTGGGGCAGGACCTCGTCCCTGACCTGGAGAAGGCATTCTACCCTTTTCCGACTCAAGACCATGGTCTCGGATTTAGAGGAGCTGATTTTCATCCCAGCTGCTTCACACCCGGCTGCGAACTGCTCCAGCGAAAGCCGGAGATCACGTTCTGATGAAGCCAACAGGACCACATCATCTGCAAAAAGCAGAGACCTGATCCTTAGGTCACCAAAACGGATCCCCTCACCACCTTGGCTGCACCTAGAAATTCTGTCCATAAAAGTTATGAACAGAATCGGTGACAAAGGGCAGCCTTGGCGGAGTCCAACTCTCACCGGAAACAAGCCCGACTTACTGCCGGCAATGCGGACCAAGCTCTGACACTGGT
>SSNS01000887.1:66326-109595 GCA_006937985.1 Aphyosemion australe
GTGTGTGAATTTCAGTGGAACCTGGATACTGTGTTGCGTCATTACTGAGCTGATCTGTGCGTTTACTTTACTTNCTCACTGTCGTTGCCCACGTGAGCATTGAAGTCCCCCAGCAGAACGAGGGAGTCACTCGAAGGAGCGCTTTCCAGCACCCCCTCCAGGGACTCCAAAAAGGGTGGGTAGTCTGAGCTGCAGTTTGGTGCATAAGCACAAACCACAGTCAGGACCCGTCCCCCCACCCGAAGACGGAGGGAGGCTACCCTCTCGTTCACCGGGGTAAACCCCAACGTACAGGCACCAAGATGGGGGGCAAGAAGTATGCCCACCCCTGCTCGACGCCTCTCAGTGGGAGCAACTCCACAGTGGTAGAGAGTCCAACCCCTCTCAAGGAAACTGGTTCCAGAGCCAGAGCCATGCGTTGAGGTGAGTCCAACTATATCTAGTCGGAACCTCTCAACCTCACACACCAACTCCGGCTCTTTCCCCACCAGAGAGGTGACATTCGACGTACCAAGAGCCAGCTTCTGTAGCCGAGGATCAGACCGCCAAGGTCCCCGCCTTCGGCTACCGCCCTTTCCACATTGCACCCGACCCCTTTGGCCCCTCCCACGGGTGGTGGGCCCATGGGAAGGGGGACCCACGTCTCCTCTTCGGGCTATGCCCGGCCGGGCTCCATGGGTGAAAGCCCGGCCACCAGGCGCTCGCCAGCGTGCCCCACCTCCAGGCCTGGCTCCAGAGGGGGGCCCCGGTGACCCGCGTCCGGGCGAGGGAACACTGGTTCCATTTATTGAACTCATCATAAGGGGTATTTTGGGCTGCGCTTTGTCTGATCCCTCACCTAGGACCTGTTTGCCATGGGTGACCCTACCAGAGGCATAAAGCCTCAGACAACTTAGCTCCTAGGATCATTGGGACACTCAAACCCCTCCACCACGATAAGGTGGCAACCCAGGGAGAGGACTCCACCTCACTCCACGTGACTCCACCCCATCCAATCTGTAACAAGAATGGAAAGACGTGAGGAAATCTTAAAACAAACTTGAATCTTGAACGATTCAAATATGGAAGCAGCTGTGTCACTTGCTATTCACCACTGCTCGTGTTTGTCTGCCGCTCTCTGCATGGTGCCCCTTGCTGCCCAGACTGGCGATGCTCAGCAGGCAGCAGCAAAGTGTGAGCAGCAGCCTACGAGCGGGAGTGGTGGTAGCGATAGATTTGGTCAAGGAGAAGCTTGTTCTCAAAAAAATACTTCAACCATTTGGCAATGTTATGGATTCAGCAAGAACGAAAACAAAAGACAAATGTAAACTATGCAGAAAGAGTGTAGCAACAAGTCAAGGTAACACATCCTCCACCATCTTCAGTACAACCAGAGTGTATAAAAACCCTATAACTGAACAACTCAAATGTGACAATATTCACACGATGCAAGCTCTTCTTAATATCCATCTTTAGTAGGGATGCATCCATACCAGATATTTTCAAACTAAGTATGAGTACTTACTTTTGAGTACTTCGTGATATGAGTACTAATAGACAATGATAAAGGCATGATAAATTAAGTCTAGTTTATCCATCAACAACTTTGCACTCACATGCACACGCATTGACGGAGACGTTTTCCTTTAATACTTCTCTCTTGGTGTGTCAGTGTTGTGAAGCAATTCTCCACCAGACAACAGAGGGTGTAGCACTTTTTGGGGTATCCTTCCATGATTGCACTCACATCTCTAGAGTATTTACTATTGTGTGTTATGTTCATGTATTTCAGAGACTTTGTCCCTCATTCTCCTTTACATCTTCATGCAATCACCAACCAGATTGCTTAAATGTTTATTCATCTCTATCTTTCTCTCTTGTACTTTCTCCACAAAATGTGATGTTCAATAAATCACCAAAACTATTTCCTTTAGTTTATCTGTTTACTGTTTACTTACAGTTGACTTTGTGCATTTGACACCTGCATTCTTGAAGTAAAAATGAAAATCACTGCAAAAATAAATCAAAAATATAAATAAACTCAAATGCTATCCTGCAGTGCAAAAAAGGTCAATATAAAACAAAGCAATGTCATTTCACTTAAAATGTTCCTCAAAAATAAATGTCAGTTATTGTAGCTTTTTGACACTCCTGCAGGTCTTCCAGTGTTTTTGCTAGGGCTTGCAGCTCTTCCTTTTTCTCGGCAACACTTTTGCGATAAGCATTGGATTTGGACAGTAATGTAAAGTCCTGTTTTTTTCTGCTTTCATTGCCATTTCGTCTGCCTCTTTCTGCATCATCTCACTGCTTTTCATTATTCTTCTCTGTTTTGCTTTGACATTTTCTATGTCTTGGTGGAGCTCCTTTCTTTTTTTCTCATTTGCAGTTTGTTCTTTATTCTTTTTTTCATCCTCGAGGTATAGCATATACCTTATTCTTGCTCCTTTGCAGTGTTGGATTAGGTCTTTTGGCAGGGCTTCATCAACTGCACGCTCAGCCATTGCATCCTGGACCAGGCGCAATGCTATCAGACTCCTCTCCTTCAAGTTTTCCACTAGCATGTCCTTGTTCACGGAGTACCCTCGCTCCACTGCTGCTTGACCATGAGACAGAGTTAGGAGACATTTCATCATGTCTCACAGTGCTGCATACTCTGCTCTGCCACTGATAAATCTCCCAAAAACTTCTTCAAGCCTGCATCTGTACGTTTCCCTTTGTTGCCTATTGCATCTGTACTCAGCCAGTTGTCCTTTCTGTTTAGCTCTTGAGTGTGTGTGTGTGTGTGTGTGTGCTTGGGATGGGATCGAGGGTGGGATGAGGGAGATATAAGGGATCATGGATGCTGTAGGGGAGGGGTGGGAATTAGATTATTGTGTGGTTGTTTTTAATTGTACAGTGCTTTGTGTTGCACTTAACGCATGAAAAGCGCTATATAAATAAACTTTGATTGATTGATTGAAAAATCTTGGAATTCTGCCTTGAAATTTGCACTTGCATGCACTGAGAATGTTTTATACTGAGCAAGGATTTTGTCGCACTTTGAGGCAGTGCACCATCCTGCATTGAGGAGAACCTGAAGGAGTTTCTCAAACATTGCTATTGCATGCTCAGTCTCTGTCACCATGATCACAGGGTCGAGGGAGCTTATGTGCCGTACTGCTGGGTACACAAGAGGACTTCTCTCCATTATTTTTTTGCAGGTCACAGCAAGGAAGGAGACACATTCATTCTTGAACACCTGTTTGTTCACTGGATTTTCCTGGAGCTTGTTAGATGCTTTCTCTAAAGCTTGTTTTGTGGCAAATCCGATGTCCAATTGTTTGAGTGGCACACGGATTAACTTGTTTTGGACATTGAGTTTCAGCAGCTGGACAGGTGTTTTTATCTTCTCCAATTCTTCTCTCTTAATAAAGCATGACAACAAGCATCTCAGGATGGACTCGAGCTCTTTTGCAAGGAAAGGCACCATTGGTGCATCTGTCTGGAATTTCTCCAAGAAATGCTTCAGCTGTCTAGCAACAAATGCAAAAAAATGGAGCTTAGCCTGAAAGAGAGAGTCAGCTGTGGCCCCTTTTACTGTACAGTAGGATGCATATGATGGCACTTTGCTTTTAGGGAGTTTCTGGTGGCTGCTGATGTACTGTTGCACAGCTGGCCACACTTCCATAGCCCGCTCTGCGACTGCCAAGTCTTCAATCCATTGATGAGCACAAAACTTTAGAGGAAATTTTGTTGTTTTGGTCACCTCAATGAAGTCAGCTCGTCTTGCTGGTGAGTCATGGAACATTTGCCAAAGTGCTCTGAGAACATCTCCCACCTTCCAACCTGTTTCTCTCTCTCCATCTTGAAAACTTCCATGAAGAACATGCAAACCACAACTTCCCAAATTTATCATCTTAGGTACATCTGGGCCCTCTTGGCTTTTGTTCTCTTGGAATATCCTCAGGAGCTTCCAGTTGACAGCAGGGCCATCTATTGAAATCTGTAACAGCTTATTGGGATTAAGTGGTGACAGGGCTCTCTTGATCCTTTCCAGAAGCTTCTCTGCTTGAGTGTGTCCCATAAACCTCAGAATCAAAATAATGCACCACAACCTTCCCTTCGCTTTCACTCCAGTGCCTCACCACAACATCCAACTGTTTTGTCTGTGTCACTTTATTAAGGCATTCATCAAAAGAAACTACATAGCATGGCACTTTTCTTATATCATTGATCCATTGCTCTTTCAAATAAGGACCAATGCCAAAACATATAAGGTAAGCTGCTTTTGTTGCGCCACATGAAAACCTTTTGGCAATCTCACTGTCTAGGAACATCTGACCAAAAACGGCAGAGATATCAGAGCTGGAGTTGAATGAGTAGTGTGACATCACCATCTTAATTACCCAGCAAATCTCTATTTCAAACACAGCTTGGCTTGAAAAAAATGCTGAGCTCCCCTGTGTTTCTGAGATTTTTCTCTATCCACTTGTACTAGGCACTTGTAATGCTGTACTTTCATTACTGGCACTTTCTTCATGTACACTGGCTGTTGGTAGCTCTCTGTTTGTTGGACAGCTACTTCTCTCTCCTGTGTCTGTTGAAGTCTTCCTCATGAAATCTGTCATTCTTCTCTCACTGTTTAACTGTCCAGAAATCTTGACATGACCTTGTCCCCGTGCATGACTCCTGAGTGCTGAGACGCCCATGTTAGAAATATCAAAAGACTTCCTGCAGAGCTTGCAATATGCCCTAAGCAATTCTCCAGACACTTCTCCTAGCCAGTCCCTGAACTGGGGGTTTCCTTTCCACTGAGGTTTGAATTTGCACTGTCTTCCTGACATCCTCACTCACTCCTGCCTAGAAAGGACAACACAAATTTGAAAGTCTATTATATTGACTGTTTACTCAATAAATTAGGCCTGCTTTCCATACCTTAGCTTTTTCATATCTTTCATATTCTATGTATTATACTTACTGTACACACCACATTACACTTTACTGTTTATTTTACATAGTTAGATGTTAAACTGCAGTTTGTTGTTCCAGTATTGGTCATTTTAGGTTAATCCAGTCATCCAGAAACAAGATTCAGGGTGGATGACTAGGCTAACATCTCTCGCTAGCACCACAATCATATTGAACCTGAAAAATATTTATTTCTAACTCTCAGAGATGAGTAGTACTTATTGTTTGCTATCTACCTTTTTAGTCTGGCTTGTATGTAACATTACTGTGATGAATATATGGTTACCACTTAAAATCATTCTATTTATTAATTGTATCCATGTTGAAGTAAATTTATTTATGTTAACTTTGCTGAAATGCACATGCCAGTTTTGTTTGCTTCTTGGCTGCGGTCTCTGTATCAAGCTAAAAACAGCATGAAAAGTTGGGGCTCTGCTCTCTGTGCACATATACCGTATTTTGATGAATTCATGACGTTTTTTCTCTTTCACACCTTTTTTGTTTCTGCTGTCGGACAATAGAACAAGTATGAAATACTGAGTGGAACGTGGCCCGGTATAACTACCTGTTGCCGTCGGTATCTCGAAGCTGTCTGTCGTCATGTTCTCTACGGCTCCACTAAAACCAAAGGTATGAGTGATGGCCGACACGCCCACAGCTCTCTGCTGCTCCTCTGCCACTCAACAGAGAGAAGGAGAAAACCTCTCACTCGATATAGTGAGATACAGCAGCACTCTTGAACTGAAAGTCGCTAGTTTTGGCCCTTCTTTGGAGAAATAAATCTTAACTTGGGTCTGAAAAATTGGTAAATTTAGCAACAAAGACAGATGGAAACACTGGGAACAGAACTGTTCTAAGGGAATAAGCAATCTGATTGGTTGGTAGCGTCACGTGGGGCGCTGTGCCGGCTAGATGCAGAAATGGAAGCAGACAAGCGCTACAGCCCAATATTACCTGCTGAAGGCAGCTGAAAACAGAAATTCATGTGTAAAACGTTTAACCCGTTTGTGTGTGTACAAGGAGAGAAAATTATTTTACAGGACAATTCAAACATTTCCAGGACATTTTACTTTTTTTTCGCATTTTCCAGGTGTTTTCCATGACTGGAAAATTGGTCTATCATTTTCCAGGTTTTCCAGGATGCGTGGGAACCCTGCTTACTGTAAACCACTCAATCATCTGTCTGTTATTGTGTTTGAGGGTCATTACATCAATGTTTCTAAGTGTTTTTGCTCCCTAAAATGAAATGCAAAAGAAACAATCATCTAGCCTAGTGAACTAGACCAAATTCTGGCCGTGCAAAGTTTATTAGATTATTTAGACTCCAACGTGCGTAAGTCTGTCGGCTATATTTAGCAGCTTCTTATTTTTATCAAACAAAGTAGTGCAGTGGTTCTCAATTAGTGGGGCCGCACCCGACCCCCCGACCCCCCTCCACCCCGCTCGGAGCTTCCCCGATGGAGAATACAAGGGTATTCCAACCTCCACTGTCAGTCCAATAAATTAGGATCACAGACTGAAAAGTCCAAACATGAATGTTATTTAATGGAAGGGAAGTGCATGTGTAAGATGAACAAGAAATTTAGATTTTTCTTACTTTTTGTTTCATTTTATATTTGTTGTTTGGTAGAGTGACGTATGAACGGCCTGAATTAAACACGGTTATGTTAAAAAGAAGTCTCATTTTGTTTCCCTGCGGTGCCCACCATAGTGGTATTTTATTTAAATAAAATGTTTTTTTTAACACAACTTCCTTTTGTTCTTATAAATGGAAAGAATCGCGCTTGGACGCACTGAGGAGGGCGCTGATCAATTTTTCCCTTCACTTTCATTTTGAAAATAATAATAAACATTCAATAAAACCGTTAAAGATCCTTTCATTTTAATTAATATTTATTCCAAACAAGCTGACCAGAGTGACCCAGTAACATATAAGCAATGCAATTAAACAATTTCACTTAAATTATCAACATTTCAGCTGCTGCGGCCCGAACGCACATTCTTTCTGCTCTGGCGTAAACCTGAACCGGTCACCTGCTTGTGCGTAATCAAGTGTCTCTATGGAGCTGCTGAAGAGGCTAACGAGGTTCTGGACTTTTGCCTCAGACAGACTCATGGCTGTTTAAATGTTGTTCTGGTGGTTCAGAGCTCCGCTGACACGCTGGATCCGAAGATCCAAAGCGGGTGCTGGAGTAACGAATTCTACTTCAGCCAGAGTTTTAAAGTCAGGAAACATTTGTCCAAATGAAATAACCAGAAGTCTACCAGACTCTCTGAAAGAAGGGTTTCCACTTTCCAGATCTGGAAGCTCTCGAAATTTGCGCTCTTGTGCACAGGTCTGTCAGACGCGCTCTGAGCTCCTATTGCGCGCCGCTTTGTGCGCACTGCCAGATGCGGAGAATAATGCAGACGCTCTGATGGAAATCTTTCCATGATGTTACCTCCACGATGGATTCTGTGGTAACGGGTAAAATATCTGTGCACCTGCATGAATCATTAACACACTTACTCACAATGAATAAATAAACAAATCGCCTCTTGTAAAAACAATCGTTGAACGGCTCAGCCAATCATAGATGGTTGAATAATTTGTCTAATCGCCCAACCCTACCACACTCTCACTCCTGCTCTGGGATCAAGATTAGTCCCCCGCACTTTCCCCTCCCGGCCGACATTCGCCGACGAACTATCAGCGCGTTTATATGGCAAGCCGTTTTAACATTTATTCCAGAGTGGATAAGTATTCAGATATCTATAATTCTATTGTTGCTAGCAGAAATTAACATTCTAGACATCCATAAAAGCTATCTTATTGTACACAATGAACATTGTGCCCCCCGGCACACATTGGGAGGGGGGCGCAAAAAAATCTATGTACCCTAAGGGGGGCTTCACCGAAAGTAATTGAGAACCACTGAAGTAGTGCAATGTCCCAATACACCTGATATTCACGTTTTTCATACAAAAACGACAGAAGTCATTGATGTTAGACGCCATTGCTGCCTCCCGCTTTTCCGTTGTCGTGATTACGTCACGTTGTTCGTCACTCTGATTGTTAAGAAGATGGAAACGGCATCAAAAGGAGCCAACTGCACCGGGAGCAGGATCGGCAGCAGCAGCCCGGGCACCACCACATGGCACCAAGAGGAGGCACGTGAAGCTCCCAGGCAGCCACAGCCAGCCATCTCTTCCGGGGCAGTTGGCCCCCACAGAGGAAACACTGGTAGAAGCTTAAAAAGGTTAAAATAACAAGTTAAATTATTAATATAAAATCTAATTAAGCATAAACAATTAAGTAAAACACGCTGATAAAAGTTAAACAAGTAAAAACAAATTAATTAAATATATACAAATAATACAATATAAATAAGTAATATGGGTTAAAATTAATATATATGAAAATAGAGGTTATTTAAAGGGACTATGTGGAGTTTGAAATTTTTATGCTCGCGATTGCCCCCTCAGGCCAAATGCGTACCTGCGGCTTCAATAGTAAGCTCGTGCATGAGGCATGCATGCTGTACGTGCACACTCCTGAATGAAAACAACAGCTGAGTCAGTCCTGCTGCTGATGGCTCTTCTAAATGCCTCCACACAATCAGCAATGTCCAATACAGAATAGAATAGAACAGCCTTTATTGTTGTTGTACAGGGTACAGTGAAATTGGAGTGCCACTCCCTTTGGTGCAAAATGTAAAAGAATACAAAAAATAATGCAGAAATAATATAAATATAAAATCAAGAATAATATGTGCAAATATATACACAGAGTAGCAGCATTAGTTGGGTTCTGTGCAGGTCACTATTGTAAGCCGAATTTTAGCATATTGAGTGAAACACAGATAGCACATATAATTGTTAGCCTATATAATAATTATAATTGTTATATAATAATTATAATTATATAATAATTGTCATCTTCGTCCAGGCCAATGTAAGGAAGTTGGTCAACCTTATTCCTGTGATGCACACCTATTGCACAAGACAAATACATTTTATATAATCAGTGAATAGAAAGTGAGAGTGGGATGTTACTACGGTATTAAAAAAAGCCAATTATGAAACATACCTTATTGATATGGAATAAACTTCCACTGTTATGCTGATGATACTCAGCTATATTTATCCATAAACCCTGATGAACCTAATCAGTTAGGTAGACTACAGGCTTGTCTTGAAGACATAAAAATCTGGATGACTCTAAACTTTCTGCTGCTAAATCCAGACAAGACTGAAGTTATCATCTTTGGTCCAGAACCTCAGAAAAGGAAACTGCTTAGTCAGTCACCTGATCTAAACGGTATTAAATTAGCCTCCGAGAACAAAGTAAAGAACCTCGGTGTAATCTTTGACCAGGACATGTCATTCAAATCCCACGTTAAACAGGTTTGTAGGATTTCCTTTTTCCACCTTCGGAATATTGCTAAGATTAGAAGCATCCTTTCCAGGAGTGATGCTGAAAAACTGGTTCATGCATTTATTACCTCAAGGTTGGATTACTGCAATTCATTACTATCAGGAGGTCCACAGAATGTAGTCAAAAGTCTTCAGCTGGTCCAAAATGCTGCAGCTAGAGTTCTGATGAGAATTAAAAAGAGAGACCACATCTCTCCTGTTTTAGCTTCCCTACACTGGCTGCCTGTTAAATTCAGAATAGATTTTAAGATCCTCCTTCTCACATAAGGCGCTTTCAGACAGAGTAGTTATAGGAACTGAGTTCCTAGAACCATCCTCTTAGATTTTAGTTCCTAGAACTACGCTTCCCAGGGGAACCTTTTCAGATTGCATTCGCACAGGAGTCGGGACCTTTGGTAGAGGCGGGTGTGACGAAACCGACTGCGACAGTCACGTGTTAAGTCACGTGATCTACTCATCACAGTCACGAGCCGGAAACCAATGAGTAAATAAACAACGCTGCGACGCTAATGGAGAGCAAAGAGGCAACTCCTTTCCAGACAGCTTGACAGGAATACTTAAGATGAGAGATCAAATCACAAATATCACGTCGAGGCTACTAGAGCACGCAGAGAGAGTCGGGAGATGAAGAATCCAGCGGCAAGCGATAAGCTAGATTTATACTTCTTCGTCAGCTCCTCGGGCTAGAGACGCATTCGCGTTGACGGAGACATTTTATGTTTCTACTTCTCTGTTGGCTGGGGGACGTTGCAAAGCAACCCCCCGCCTGGACAGCAGAGGGCGTAGCACATTTCTATGGTATCCTGCCACCATTACAGTCATGTATCCGGTCTACGATAGTGTATTTACTACTGTGTTTACATTGTTTTAATGTATTTTAGAGAGTTTTTAACACGGACGAATTTGTCCCTCATTCTCCACCTCTTCATGCGGTCGGCACCTCTAAATCCACGTTTCTCTTCATTTCCGTAAACGAATAAATCGCTCGCTGTGCATCTTTGTGCTCCTTCAGTCACGGGTGAATAAACTTTCATATTTTTGAACTTTTTCAGCGAGGCGTTCTTCAATCTGCCGCTAAATATCTTCAGCGCTCTTTATTTTTTGAGTCGGCAGTGGCGGTGCTGCTGGTGACGTATTTCAAGGAAGTGGCGTCCTGACCAATCACAGGCTTGCGCTCTCCGTGGCTCTCGACGGACAGTTATTTTTGGGGGCATGTCTCCGTCACCCCCCGCGAGCCCGTCCGAGAGCCCTTGCGTCAACGCAAAATGGCGCTGCGTGTCTCCGTACTGACGCAGACGGACAAGTATAAATTAGGCTATCCTCTGTTTTCATGGAGGAAGACAGGAAAGCTGCGCCGCAGATGAACGAGACATGCAAGTTTAACCTATTAAACACGCACTGATTGTACAAATATCATATGATTATACATTTTAGACGGTATGCTATTGTTTTTGTTGAGCAGATTACATAAACTGAATATTTCAGATTATATTTTAACTCGTGTTTTGTTTGCGTTTAGATGTTGTGACTCGTTGCTAAACTCTTCACCGTCCGTCTGGGTCCAGAACAAAGCTGATGACTGGTGGGAAAAGGTTGTTCCAAATTTTACTGATGACTGATGGAGAATTACTGTATGTCTAGACTACATCTGTCGCCACCTGAAGCCTGCCCTGGAGAGACTGGACACTACTTATCTCTGTGCTGTAGCTTGAAAAGAGAGCTGCTGTTGCCTTATGAAATGTTGTGTGTTCATAACCTCTGTGAGAGCCACGGTGAGGATAAAAGAGGAGTGAAAACGACCAGTATCTGCAGCCAGATGTTCCAGTACAACCACCTGCTGCAGATCTGATGTTGCCTTGTGTCTTCCAACTGATCACTAAACACTTTTCATAATAAATCACATTTTGTAGGTTTGACAGAGAGGACATACAGAATTCACACTATTAAAGATAAAATGTTCCTTTGGAAGTTGTCACACTTTGTTCAAAGTGATTTTATATGCTAAATAAATATCCCATTACCTGACTCTAAGCTTTGTGTGAATATTTGAGTCACTAGGAAATCTGCAGCAAGCTTCTAATGTTACTGAGCACTCACTGAAGGCGTTATCTGTGACTGATGGTTTAGAAAAACGATGAGACTTTCAAAAATGTGCAACGTGTGAGGGTTAAAATGTAGAAAGTAGTGTGGTTTTTTTTCAGGTGTGTGCTTTAAGTGGCCCAAAATATAGGAATGCCTGAACTTTGTTAACTGTGATGCACTTCCTGCTGTAATCTGGGCTGTTATAAAGCTGAGTAACTGAAGTAGATTACACACCTGAGTATAAGAAAGGCTTCATGTGAGCAAATGGATCATATTTAGTGTGACCAGACTACATCTACCTGACATCACCAACAGAGACAAAAATACTTATTTTAAGTTATTTATTAAAAACATGCATGTAACAAACTCAAACATGTGTTTCAGTGCAACAAATAACTATTCACATGTCCATGATATGCTATTTACACATGTGTAGTCACTAGTTCACTTCTTTTTATCTGCTGTGTTCACTGCAGACGAGGTCTTCCATAAAAAGCTTCTGCTGGTGGTTGTCTTCTGCCAGCTCCTCCTGCAGAGCTGAGTGTTCTTTAGACTTCCTCTCTTTCTGCTCACAGAAGATCTGCATCATGGTATTAAACCGTTCATCTCTCTGCCTCACCTGCTCAGCCTCTGACCCGAGCATCTCCTGCACAGCAGCCAGAAGTGTGTCAGCACTTTTTCTCCTTCCTGGAAACAAACATGAGGGTGGAGATAGAATTAACACACAAGTTACATATAATACACTAAATACTAATTCTGTGGAATTAGATGTTTGTACCAGGTCTGGGGTGGCAGTGGGTGCTGGCTGCTGGTAGGTGCTGGCAGGTAGTAGGTTGTAGGTGCAGTGCAGATGCTGATGGAATAAATATTTTAGAATTAAACCATTTTGTTGACCACAGAGATTGCATATTTGCATATATAATAGGAATGTTCTTTACCTGGTGTAGGGTGGCAGAGGGTGCTGGCAGCTGGCTGATTCTGGCTGAAAGAAGTTGATACCACTGGCTCTGGTGAAGCTGCTGGATGGATAAACATTTCAGAATAAACCATAAGTCATTAAAATACCTCCATCAGTATCATGCAGTGTCCCAAACTAACTTATGGCTCTGTGATGAGTTATAAACCACACATAATAATCAAACAAGTCCACCATAAAAACGTAATAGATAATAAAAACTCTGTACTGTTTATACCATAAAACGAATGCACATAAAATATATTAAAGAAACGTAATTGCGTGCGTGCGTGTTTGCATTGTTTGTGTTCGCGCACGTGGTTCACGTGCAAAGAACAAAGGAGAAATTCACCGAAAAGAAAACTAAAATGACTACATACTAATTTGGTACAAACATATGCTCGCTATCGGCGGCTATCGCTCTGAGATTTAATCCCGAAATGGAAAATGTCCTTTTGCAAACTTCCGTTACATCAAGAAAAGCGGCGAAACATTTGTAAATGCATTAAGATTGTTTTCTTTACCTGTTCGTTTTTGGTGTGCGAGGTGTGCTGGTGGTGGCAGGAATATCCGGGATGCAGTCCAGGTCTCTCTGAATAAACAAACGTGAATCGGAACATAGATCGGAACAGAAAAGATGCGGAAATATAGCAAGGGGCGGAGCTTATGGGTTAACCAAGCACCAACGTCATGTTAGTTCCTCGGGAACCACGAAAAGTCCCTGCCTCTGAGTAGGAGCTAAAATGGTTCTAGGAACTGCAGGGGAAGGTTCCTAGTTCCCATCTGTCCGAACACTCGCAAAAACGGGCTGGTTCCTAAAAAGGTTATAGGAACTACAAAAGGTTCCTACAGTCCGAAAGGGGCCTTGGCTTTTTAAGTAAAAGACTAAATGATAAAACACTGATAAAAGATATGAAAGATAGTCAAACAAGCTAAAATAGATAAAAGCTCTACTAAAAAGGTGAGTCTTGAGCCTGGCCTTAAAAACATGAACCTTCTCTGCAGCCCTGAGATCCTCTGGCACAGTGTTTGCCAACCCTGGTCCTCAGGGCCCACTGTCCTGCATGTTTTCCATGTTGCCCTTTCAAACACCAGTGTTTCCCTGCTGCCACACACCTGACTTAAATGAATGAGTGATTAACAGGAATCTGCAGCATGTGATGTCCTCCTGAGGAGGCAATCTAAATCAGGTGTGCTGAAGCAGAGACATGGAAAACATGCAGGACAGTGGTCCCTGAGGACCAGGATTGGGAAATACTGCTCTCACAGACCGTTCCTGAGGTGAGGGCCACCAAACTGGAAGGACACCTCACCTTGATGGTGTGTCCTGACTTTTGGGATGACAAGGAGACGGCTGCCAGAGGAGCGCAGGGACCGTTTTGTTGTACAGTCATCTTGAGTTTCTTGACAGTGGTTTTTAAATAAAATGTATTATTATTAGTAATATTATTTTTATTGTTGGATGGATAGTTTGGTCATTTGTCATTTATTCAAAAATATTTGTTTATTCTTTCCAAAATAAATATTTATTTTCCATTAAAATGGCTGCTTGGTCCTTATAAAATACTGTGATAAAAAGATTTTTACAAATATCTCGTACAAATGCAATAAAGCCTAATCCATTTTTCTATAATTAACTGACCTTTTATGGACCTCAGTTTCGTTGTTCTTTAGGTGCACTGGTTCAGCAGATGGAGGCTCAATGACTGCTGGAAAATCACAAAGTTCTTTATCCTTATTTAATGTTTTTTGTGCTCTGTTCTGAAAGAAAGGTAGAGAGAAAATAGAATCAAGTTAGTTAACATTCAGTTTATTCTTTATTCGTTGGAGACTGTGTCCTAGGGCTGAGCGATCTATCATTTTCTGACCAAAATTGTGATCGTCAAAGGTGTGTTATTTTGTAGTGCTGACTGACTGACCCAGAATCTATTGAGTCCACTTTTTAGTGGAACGGGATTTATAATAATAGTAATAAACCCCAGTGGAATTGAAAGTGCAACCTCTCTTTTAAAAAACTGAATTTTTTGATGGCACAAACCATTGCTGAGTTATGGTAATTCAAAGCAAGTGTGTAAAATGTGTCAGACATTTGAAATCTATCAGTCTGTGTGTAATGAATGAATATAATATACAAGTTTAACTTTTTCAATATCTAATGGTAATCTGATTTTATGACCAGCACCTGTATGTCCTCCAGTGTTTTAGCACTAATCACATTGAAAGCTGGCCTTCTAGCCAGACTGTTGCTGTGTGGCTGTAGCAGAGGTCTGGCTGAGCTGGTTGACTTGGAGGAATGAACGGTTAATCCGATGTTTATTAGTTTCTCATTGAAAAAGGATGCAAACTCATTGCACTTAGTTTAGGATATGAAATCGGGCTGGCTATACAGTTAAAGTCCCAAGTCATCATCACACAATGGTGAAATTACATCTCCGCATTTGACCCATCCCCATGGTGGGGAGCGATGAGCTGCTGCTGTGGCCGCGCTCAGGAACTATTTGGTGGTTTAACCCCCCAATCCAACCCCTTAGTGCTGAGTGTCAAGTGAGGAGGCATTGGGTCCCATTTTTTCAAAGTCTTTGGTATGACCCGACCGGGAATCGAACCCTGATCTCCCAGTCCCGGGGCGGACACTCTACCACTAGGCCAGCCTCTCGACAGTGGCAAACAGAAGACAGGAATGGATAATATTGTTTCTAATGACTTTGGAGAAAAAGACTTGACATATTCATAAATTCTAGAAAAACTGAAGCAGTGTGATCACTCCGATACCGTTTTTGGAAAACAACTGAGGTGTGATGGGTAGCAGGTGAAACTGACAAATCAAAAAGAACAGAAATGGTCAGATAGACCCACATCCAACAACGTCTGACACGTCAACATCTTTGGTTAAGTGTAGCGTATGACCTTGAGTGTGTTGGTCCACATACATGTTGTAGCAGATCAAATAATTCAAGCACTCCAAAGAATTGTTGTACAGAACATTATCCAACCTGGTCATGGATTGATCCCAGACTTTGGAGTTTTTCTGCCTTTTACAATGTTTTTGTCTTTGCTGGTTTCTCTATTTTCCTCCATGGCACCTACATTACCACGTTGTTCCCCAGTAGAATGTGTTCTGTTCAGGCTGCGGTGCGCGCATTTACCGAAGACTCAAATCAGTAGAAATTAGTAATGCATGGTATAACCGGAAGGATTTTGGCCTATGATATAAACAGGGTTCCTACAAGTTTGTTCAAGTTAAATTCAAGTATTTTAAAGACCTTTTTAAGACCATTTATATAAAAATTTAATACCTATTGCGCGACCCTACTGTAGAAAAAGACTTGACATATTCATAAATTCTAGAAAAACTGAAGCAGTGTGATCACTCCGATACCGTTTTGGAAAACAACTGAGGTGTGACATGTTCAGTAGCTACTGGAAATGCTAATATTTGGGGATTTCTCTTCCTCTTGAAGTTTCACGATCACCTTGATCGTGAACGTGCTACCTGCTAGAATTAGCTTTAGCAATCCTGTTCGTAAATTGATGGTTGATCCCAAACTTTAGAGCGTTTTTGCCTTTTACAGTGTTTTTTTGTCTTTGCTGGTTTCTTTATTTTCCTCCATAACACCTAGATCCCCATGTTGTTTGCCAGTAGAATGTGTTTAGGTTGTGGTGCGCGAAATGAATGAAGCATATTAAAATGATTCGAGGAATTTATTCAAACCATTCGAGTATTTGTTTTAGCTCTAAAATACAGCACAATTCTTAAGACCCAGATATCAAAATTCAAGACTTTTTCAAGGCTTTTCAATGTCTTATTTCCAAATTCATAAATTCAATGCTTTTAAGATTTTTTAAGACCTTGTAGGAACCCTGTATAAAATTATACACTACCGGCTAACCGGATGCGCTTGATGATGACGTCATCGAGTAGCACAACAGGTTAGCGCTTCAACGGAGCAACATGGCGAGTGGAATCTGCCAGGCTAAATCAGGAGAAGACGCAGCTGAAGCTTACGGCGCCGTGAGAAGGTCTGAACTTTCAATTTTATTTTACATACAGCAGACTAAAACCCGCAGCCACGTAGCAGCAATGCATTAAAACTGCCGCTTGCTAGCCAATCGTAGTGGCGGTGTACCTTTGGAATTCACCAAAGACTTACGTCTGAAACTGTACGTCGCCTCCGTAACGTCTGCCACATGCGCCTGCTAATTACGCCACCGTCACTAAAACGTTTTCTCTCTGTTCATCGTCTATGACTTGAACAGTTATTTTTTATTGACAAGTGTTAATGTGTTTAATTCACGTATCACTAGTTTGATCGCTTCAATATAAATTATTCTGTGTAATTCTGTCATTTTTATGGGTTTATTCCTTCAGTATAACTAATAAGTAACATTAAAACCTCCATGTTGCTGGTGCGCACCGTGGTGGGTCATGATCAGCTGATCTGAGCACAGCTCAACAAAAGTGAAGGAAATAGGATAAACCTCCAACCTTATTGTAATATTGACAAAAAACGCAGCAGAGCATCATTTTACCTGCAATTATTCACTCCTGAAGTAAAACTTAACTTCTATGAGCAAAAGAAAAACATGAAAAATGAATAAATGACTCAGGAAAGCAGAAGTGTTATTTTGGTTTTTACATTTTTCACTTCAGTTCAAACTATTTAGAATTTTGTGTTTTCATCACATTTAGCTTGGATTTTATTGCATTGTTTGGAAAAAGAACATTAACATAAAAACTATTTGAGATATTTTGCATTTCTTTAAATAAGTTTTGAGCATTAAATGTTATTTAAATGGTATTCTATAGTTTTTAGAATGATTTGTTCTGCAATTCATCTGGTATGTGAGATTGTTCAGAAACAGTCATTTAGACATGTAGAAACAGAAGAATATATCGTGATATATATCGTTATCACACGTGCTTCAAAATTAATCGCGATATAGATTTTAGGCCATATCGCACATTCCTAGTAGAAATAATTCGAGGAATTTACTGACTCGAACCACTCGGAGTATTCGATTCAGCACTAAAATACAGCACAACCTTTAAGACCAAGACATCAAAATTCAAGACTTTTTAAGGTATTATTTCCAATTTCATAAATTCAATGCTTTTAAGACTTTTGAAGGTCACACAGGAACCCTGTACATATCAACTTTGGTATCTGCAACAGAAAAACCCTATTGGTCGAACTCTAGCTGGCACCATGACTGAAAGATACGGAGGAGATGGGTGACCATCAGACTAACCTTACCCCTAAACGAGAGCGTAGTCTCATGGATTTGCTTAAGCAGGACCTTTGCATCTTAGACAAAAGACATCATACATTAATTTTAAAAGGTTAGAGGCCCGTTATAGGGCCCGTGGGTCCCGGTGCATTTCACCTGCTGCACCGGCGGTACCTACACGTATGTGGCCCAGCCCTGACACAAACCCATAAAGTTCTGACCCTGTTCTTCTACATGAATCTAAGAGTAAAACAAACAAAGGAAACAAGTAAAATTCAGTCCAACCTTCAGTCGTATGTAGAGGTTCAATAATCTTCCACATTTTCTAGCCCAATTAACTTCCTCGTGGATCTCCTCTGCAGTCAGAGCCTTCACTCTCAGAGGCAGAAGCTTCCTGCTGCGGCCCATTTTGAAGATGTCAAAAGGTTCTCCGTTAGCCAGCTGAGGGAAGAAGGACCTCAAGAGGTCCAGGAAGTCTGACTCCTGTAGGCCACGAGGACACTTCAGGTCCTGGACCGGACTATTCTTAAACACTGGAACAGAGGAAAAGAAATGAGAGCGAAATCCTGTTTAAAAGGTAAAGGTTTGTGATAAATGAGACGTTTTTTATTACAACTTACAGGTTCTAGAATTCTAAAACCACATTTATATTGCTGTTGTTGAATAAAGGAAGCTTGGGGTGTACCAAAAAGTCTGTGCCATCTGTGAATGCTTCACCATGGTTTGTTCTGAGATTAGCTGGATTAACACGTCATCTGCATGGACACACACCCTTACATTTGATGTACCAACCCACTTCAATCCAATCCACTTTTATTTCTATAGCACTTTCTACACAACACTGTCGACCAACGTGCTGTACAGTGAAAAATAAACAAACAGATAAAACACTAAAACACACCAACAATGAAACACATCACAGCCTAAAACATGGATAAAACACTATGAAAAAAATCACCACTTAAACATAACATGGATATATACAAGTCAAACCAGAGTGGATGTACAACAATCAGGTTGTGTTAAACCAGGGTTTCTCAACCCTGGTCCTCAGCGCCCCCCTGTCCTGCATGTTTTTCATGTCTATGCTTCAGCACACCTGATTTACATACATACCTGCAAACTCGGAAGGTGTGAAAAAGGTGACAACACCCCCCCGAAACAAGGTCCTCATGCGGCAGAGTATCATCAGTGGGTTTTGTAGGGACCTCTGGCGTTTACATACTATTTATTGCTACAATAATCTGTTGGAATACTTACAAAAAATCATCAATGTGATTTTTTGGCACAATGCAAACCATTTCCCACCATGAGGTTTAGACAGTCAGAAAAAATAATATGCTTAACAAAAATGATCAGGAAACTATTAGGATCATCATATAATTAAGAATTATTGTAAGACTAACTCACAAAACACCAAACATGAAAACATCTGAAAATATTTCAGAATACTGTAATCATCCTTAGGTTATTGTGTGTTCATTGCTGATCGCAGCAATTTCCAAATGTTGTGATTTCTCCCACATACGGCAATAAAACCCTTCTGATTCTCTGATAAGTTTCTGATTAAATGTTTAGAAAGAGTTGAAGCTGCAGGAAAAGCATCTTTATCTCAGCTGTTTGCTTGAAAACTTTAATAAACCACTGCTAAGGGCAAAATGTTACAAATCAGCTTTAGTGCTGCAGAAATGTTACAGTATTATGAAAATATCACATCTCGTGTTTGTACTCCAGCTTCCTTAAATCTTCTGGTGCCCAGATCAATAACTGAGTCAGGCTGTAGCATGCTGGTGGCCATTTCTCACCAGAAAAAAAGTATTTTTGTTAATATTAGGTTTTAACGGAGTTAAATACTGGAGGTGGTTATGTTCAACTCTGAACACGACTTCAAAAAAAAAACAAACACGAGCCTCGGGGAAAAATCTATAAAGGCCGAAAGGAGGTAAATCTGCTAAAGTCCTTGACAGAAAACGTGTTATTTAGTGGTGAATTTGTTTCATTTGACAAACTTTAAGCTCTAAGTCGCTGCGAAGATGTTGAAAGTGAAACAACGGTGGTGGTCATTACTCACTGTGTGAGCGCCGTGCTGGAGCAGTGCTGCCAAAGCGTCTTTTTCCGCAACTGTGATTGGTCAAATGACGACACGTGAATGACGCGCTAAAACAAAGATCGTTTGTGAACAAGATGAATCCCCTCCTTCCCTGATTGATTCTCATAGTGATTGCTGAAACCTGACAGGTGACCCCCCCCCAAAAACAATTTTATTGATTTATTTTTATTTAACCTTTATTTAACCAGATGCGTCGATTGAGAACTCATTCTCATTTACAACGACGATCTGGCCAAGAGGCAGCAGCAACAGACACATCGTTAGCTTTACACAAACAGATAAGATAATAAAACAGATAAGATAAAAAAAATACAAGATAAAAATAAGATAAAACAGCTAGACTTAAAGACAAAGGACTGTTGTCATATATAATAAGTACAAGCCATAAAACAATCTTTAAGTACTCAGAAGCAGGCACATTGATCAGAAACTATTGATTGCAATGAATTATTGAAGGAAGATAATGGAACGTAGGTAGTGAGCTTTAGTGATTTTTGCAGTTCATTCCAGTCATTGGGAGCAGCAAACTGGAATGAGGAGCGGCCAAAGGAGGTGTGAGCTTTGGGAATAACCATAGAGATTATGTTACTGGAACATAAATTGCGCTGGTTGTTGGAAGAGATGAGTAATGAGCGAAGATATGACGGTGTTCTACCGATGATTGTTTTGTATATAAATTGATACCAATGTAACAACCTGCAGGAATGGAGTGATGGCCAGTTAACGAGTGAGTACAGATCACAATGATGAGTAGTGAAAGGGGCACCAGTGACCAAACGGATTGCTGAGTGATAAATGACATTGAGTTTATGAAGAAGGTTTTTGGAAGCAGTCCTATAAATGATGCCACCATATTCTAAGATGGGAAGGATTGTCATTTTGACCAAGGTTTGCTTTGCAGATTGAGTAAAGGATGACCTGTTGTGGTATAGAAACCCAATCCTTGACTTGACTTTAGAGAGTAATGAATTAATGTGAATGTCAAATGAAAGTGTGCTGTCAAGCCAGATACCCAGATACTTATAGGAACTGACAAGTTATAGTTCTGTACCATCCAGGGAAACAATACTAGTGTGGCAAGTTGATTGCGGTAAGTTACGGTTGAAGATCATGAACTTTGTTTTACTTGTGTTTAAAAGAATGTGAAGGTTGGAGAAGGCATGTTGAAGACAATTAAAGCTGTGCTGCAAGGACAAAGCTGCATTCAAAGAAGAACTGCATGAATATAAAATGGTGTCATCCGCATATAAATGTATATGAGAACTGTCAACAGCATGAACAATGTTATTGATATAGATTTTGAATAAGATTGGGCCCAGTATTGACCCTTGAGGAACGCCCATAGTTAGAGGTAGAGGAGCAGATTGGTAACCCTCTGTTCTCACTGTTTGCATACGGTCTAAGATATAACTTCTAAACCATGCCACGGACGCCTGAGAAAGTCCTATATGTTTGAGCCTGCTAAGTAAGATGTTATGGTCGACAGAGTCAAAGGCTTTAGCCAAGTCAACAAACACAGCCACACAATATTCCTTATTGTCAATGGCACATATGATGTCATTTAGCACTTTAAGTGTTGCAGAGACACATCCATGGCCAGTTCTGAAGCCAGACTGCATGGGGGTAATAATACTGCTGGATTCCAGATAGTGAGTTAGCTGTTTGTTGACTAACTTTTCAATGACTTTAGAGAGGCAAGGCAAGATGGAGATAGGCCTATAACAGCTTAGGTCTGAATGATCTCCCCCTTTAAAAAGTGGAGTAACAGATGCAAATTTCCAGTCCTGCAGAAATGCACCAGTTTGTATGGACGGATTAAATAGATGAGTAATAGGTGCAGCAATAACATGCAGTGTTTGCGAAAACTTTTGAGCTACGCCTGCCAAACTGGCACATTTTTGAACCACATAGGACAATGTCCTCGTGGGCTTCAGATTTGTATCTATTTAACAGTGGGTATTGTAGTGACCTCTGACCTTTACATATTATAAATGTTTTTATTGTGACAATAATCTGTTCACATAATTTGAAAAAAGAACCATCAATGTGATTTTTTCTGAAAAATTCAGAAAATGAGGATTAGACAGTCCCTCTGCTTAGAAAACCAACAGAATTTATCAGGAAATTATTAGAGATCATATAATTATTATAAATTATTATGAAACACCAGAATCAACATATTATATATGAAACTATTTCTAAATATTGTAACGATGCTTTTTGTGACTGACGTTGTAGCCTGATGTTACTTGTTAGGGATTTTCCCAATCAACCTAATCACCTGACGCTGAGGAGATAAGGCAGAAAGACAAAATAAGACACATAGAACCGTTTGCAAAGGGTGACAGACCAACTCAGGACAGAGTACAGTCTGCCCAGAGCGGCTGCCAGCAGAGTTTATTTAAAGTATGAGATAAGGAAGTGGGTGTGTTTAGATGTGTGTGTGTGTGTGGGTGTGTGTGAGATACAGAATGAAATAGAGAAGCGGTACAGGATTCAGAAATCCTATAACATTACTCTTCCTTTAAGAGACGCTGTGGCTGGTTGAGGTGAAACTGGAAGTTGGAGATGCGGGTTTATCTCAGCTGTTTGTTAAACTACTCTAATAAACTGATGTTAAGGACAAAATGTCATTCTGTCTGACGATTTAGTTCATCACAAATATCACAATATACAGAAATTTTCTTTTTCTTAAGGGGGGGGGGGGTGCACTGTGCCGCGCCAGTGAGGTGAAGTCACCGAAGCACGGGAGATGAGCTCTGCAGCAGCGGAGCGCATCAGGCACAAATGAAAGCGAAAGTATGAGCAAACATGAACGATCATGTGTTAAATATGTTGTTTTTGGTGGCGCCACTTTGACAATGTTACTGTGGCCGTGTGCAGGACGCAGCTGCCCAGCGGAGCGCATCAGTAATCAGCGCTCTGCCGCTCCATCCTCTCCGCCCCAAAAAAGACCCGCTACGCTGAGAATCCAAATAAATAAATAATGTAATATGTGTAGAAACTGGGTCTTTTTTCGGGCTCCCCCTGGTTGTGTAAGTTGAGGGCTTCCAGGGGAAGCCAACAAACAGTTTGCAATTTGTGGTTTTCAGGAAGTTTATTTTATTTTGGCACGTTCAGAGAAGACGCACGGCGTCGGTCATAATGTCCGACGATTTCAAGGTTTTCGTCGGACAATATTAAATCACGTCGGTAATGTCCGACGTGTTTTCGCAAACACTGTAACATGTACTGCAATTTTCAGAAAGAAAGGGTCAAGAGTATCCAGTCCGACTGATTTATGAGGATCTAACCTGAGTAACTCGTCAAGTACCTCATTTACCTGAAACAACTGAATGGAGAAACAGCAATTGGTTGCGGGGAGGGAATCATTGCATATAGCTGAGTCGAGGTCAGAGACCCCAGAGACGGGTGAAGCTGTAGCAAGGGCATGACCAGACTTGATAAAGTGATTATTGAAGTAATTTACCATTTTAGTTTTATCTGAGACAACAATGCCCTCAGATTTGATTGCATTTGGCAGGTGTGAGGACTTACTGGTATTTTCCATAGCCTTGACAGTCTGCCAGAACTTTTTGGGGTCAGAACTACTCATCAGAAACTGGTTCTTATAATATTCAGATTTTGCTTTTCTGATTGACTGGGTACATTTGTTCCTTATCGATCTGAAGGATTGCCAGTCCCTGATATTCTTGGATGTCTTTGCTCTTTGCCAAGATTGATGTTTTAGACGAATCAGTTCTGAAAGTTCAGTGTTGATCCAGGAACTGAAACCATTTTTAACTCTGACTTTTTTTTAAAGGAGCGTGTCTGTCTAAGATCGAAATAAAAGAGTTTTTGAAACGAAAATCGACAGAAACTAAAATCCAATCAGAAAATAGAAAAGATGGGACAACGGAAAAAAGAACCAATCATCAAATGGAATAGGCGGGACTTGACGGGAAAAGAACCAATCAGAATCCAGATCTGGCCGCATTTGAACAAGCTAACCGGACGGACGTCTATGCAAGTAACAGTTTGTAACAGTTTATGTCTAAAAGGAGAAAATGTTCACGGCTGGGAGGAAAAGCGTTAGATGTGACGATCTGAAAACAATTTGCTTGGTGAGTACACAACCGGGGTTTCCCCTGATTTTAAAAGTGTTACATGTTAGCAGCTAGCTAGGTAGCGGCAAGCAGGAGGGGGAGAGGAGGAGGAAGGAGTGCTGGAGCCGAACCAGTGGGAGCTGAACTGAAAGTGCGGACCAGCGAATTTTGTGTTGTTGCTGCGGACGATGTTATCAGCGTTCGTTGTTCTAGTGGTGTTTTAGTCAGGAAAAAACATTCAGATGGTCTAGAAAAACGTTAAGGCAGCTCACCTTTAGGGGTGGGTGCAATTAATCGATGTGGCGATGCATCTAAAAGCTTAATGTGATGATTCGGCATCGATTAATGAACGTCGATGCTTAAAAAAATAACGTCAAAGTTTTGTTGCGAAGCCGGTGCTAAAAAAATAAAAACGCGCGCGCCGCCCGGACTGTTTAGTGAGTGGCACTACCTCTTTGATCTCTTTGCAAAATGGCGGCAGCTTCAACAACCTCCGGAGAGCGGCCGATTCTCTCCGTACCAGGGTTAACTGCAAGTGTGTGGAAGTCCTTTGGATTTTATGAGAAAGCTAATAAGACAATTGACAAATCCTATGCAATTTGCAAAATCTGCAAAGCCAAAATAAAATATCTCAGCAACACCACAAACATGAGGCAGCACCTTTTACGCTTTCACCCGGAAACAGAGAATGTACGTCCGGCCGTGCCCGCCAAACAGAAGACCATCCTGGAGACTGTCTCCAAACTTCCAAAGAACTCAGAGAAGGCGAGGAGCATTACAAAAGCAATAGCTACTTTTATCGCTACGGATCTACGCCGTATTCAGTAGTAAACAACAGGGGGTTTCGGTTAGTGGTGCGCACCATGGAGCCGCGCTATAAACTTCCTCACCGAAAACACTTAGCTGAAAAAGAAATCCCCCACCTCTACGAGGAAACCAAAGCAAACGTTCTGGAGTCCATGAAGAAGGCAACCAGGATAGCGCTCACATGCAATGCGTGGACATCGGTTGCCACCAAATCCTTCGTTACTGTAACGGCGCATTTTGTGCTAGCGTCGGACAAGAACGGGTGGAAGTTGGTGAGTCACGTTCTTCAAACTCGAGAGATGAGTGAGAGTCACACCGGGGCAAATGTTGGTGAGCTGCTGGAGAAAGCTGCAGCAGAATGGCAGATCTCGGATAAAGACTTGGTTTTGGTGACTGATAATGCCAGCAACATGGTCGTGGCAGCTCAGAAGGCGAAGTACGTGCACCTGAAATGCTATGCTCACACTGCCAACTTGGCCTCACAGAAAGCTCTCAAGCTGGCAGCTGGATCTGGCGAGGATCAGACGGATCGCTACATTTTTTCATCGTAGTACTACCGGACTTCACCTGCTAGAGGAGAACCAACAGCTGCTTGGTCTCAAACAGCACAAACTGAAGACTGACGTATGCACTAGATGGAATAGTGCATACGAAATGACCGAACGTTTCCTTGAGCAACAGCCTGCAATTGCTGCCATCTTGCTCTCTCCTCAGGTAAGAGAAACGTCATTGTCAGTCACTCCAATACATTTTTTTATATTGATCA
Organism: Aphyosemion australe; assembly: GCA_006937985.1. Taxonomy (NCBI): domain Eukaryota; kingdom Metazoa; phylum Chordata; class Actinopteri; order Cyprinodontiformes; family Nothobranchiidae; genus Aphyosemion; species Aphyosemion australe. The sequence continues at coordinate 91,703 of SSNS01000887.1, forward strand.
AAAGTACTGTATTATTGATAGCAAAATATAATTTGGGAACTATTTTTATTGCTTACTGCATTATAGATTTATAACAAATAAAAAAAATTTAAGCTGCTTGATAGTGAACTGTTGTGCACTGCATTCTGACATGTGTTAGTAGCATAAGGACTTATATTTAATTATGAATAACACAACTTGCTATCTGCTTGCTCTCTCCTCAGTTGAGAAAGAAGGAAAATGACATCGCCACCCTCAATGAAACTGATGTCTCAAATGCTGAAGCAATGGCCTCCGCCCTACAGGCGATGAAAGATGCCACCACTCTTATGTCTGAGGAGAAAAACCCCACAGTTTGTTTGATCGCGCCTGTGCATACAAAGCTCCTCCAGAGCACAGAGCCCAACACAGAAGATTCACCACTGGTCCGGGATATTAAAAAGGCCATCCACGACGACCTCAGCAGCAGATACACCAGTGAGGCGGAGAAAAGCCTTCCGTATACAGCTTCTGCCCTTGACCCCCGTTTTAAGGCATTACCGTTCCTTTCTGAGGAGAGAGAGAGCAGACGTATCGCAAAGTGATTGCTGAGGCAGCATCACTGGAGGTAAATCTGTAATTTTATTTTTTATAGAAAATGTGTATGGTTAAAGTGGTTTCAAGGTAATTAAATATGTATGTTATATTTTCTCTTCTCATTTTACATGTAGCAAGAGGTGAGAGTGACGGAAGAGACCCCAGAGAACAGGGCAGCAGCAGCGGAGACCAGTGACACTCAGGAGGACCAGGAGAAGGAGCTGCCACCACCAGCCAAAAGAAGGTGTACTCTGCTTGAGAACCTGTTAGGACCAACGTTCACAAAGCAGGGTAGGAGCTAGGAATCATTACTTTTTAAAATGTGGAGATCTACATCTAGTTGTTTGGCTGAGGCTAATTTCTCTCACACTCTCATTCTCTCTCTTAACTCTCACACACACACACACCCTCTCACTCACATTCTCGCTCACACATGCTCACTCCCACTCTCTCTCTTTAGCTCCAGAGCCCCAATCAGCATACACCAGAGCCAAGGACGAGATGGCTAAGTACCGCCTTGCTTCAACACCTCCTCTACAAGAAGACCCTCTCCACTGGTGGAGTGTTCATCAGGTGCTGTACCCCATGATTTCTAATGTGGCCAAACGCTACCTGTGCATTCCAGGCAGCAGCGTATCTGCAGAGCGAGTATTCTCCACTGCAGGAGATATAGTAACAGCACAACATAGCACACTCAAGTCGGAGCACATTGACCAGCTGTTATTCTTGCACAAAAATGTGTGTGTCCCAGATTCTGACAGTGACGATGATGAAGAGTCTAATGTTGGAGATGATTAGCACAATGTGGACATTTGCCCAGCTCACACAACAGGAGGATGTAGGGGGACAAGAGGGGGGGGGGGGGGGGGGGGGTGGTATGGGAGGACAGTTAAGTTTAAGATGAGTATGAGTGTCACTCTGCTCTATTGTGTTGTGTTCGCCTCACTGTACTGAAGCTCCAGGCTGAATATATGTTCAGTTGAATTATGCACTTTTGTTCTGAAAAATGCAACATATTACCTTCAAATACAGCAGGGTTTTTTCTGTTACCTATATTCCAGACTGAATAAGCTGAATTATTTTATTTTGAGGAATGCACTTTTGTTTTGTATGGCAGCTTTTTTTGTAATGTTATCCTATTCATATGCCAGACTCATTAAGTTTCCATTAAATAAATTTGATGGAAGTAAAAATCGTGTTTACTTGAATTAATTACCTCATTAAATCCAGGGCTTGCCTGTTTTCAGTGTTTCCCGACAATGGAGGGGACACTAGTGCAAGTAAAGCTTTCCCTGATCGAAGTTAAGTTGGTCAAAGTGCAAATATTTACACAAGTCATACGGTCATAAAATAAGATTTTGTCTTTGAAAAATAGTTAAATGTTAAAAAAATGTATTTACTTACAGAGAGTAGTTTTAGAGGAACTGAATTAATTGATAGGCTATTTATTTACAAATGTAGACAAAGAAGAAGACAATCTTGTATAAAAAAAAGCATTAAAAATGTCAATAATCGAAGAATCGTGGCACCAGTAATCGAATCGAACCAACAATCATTATAATCGAAGAATCGAAGCTCCCATAATCGAAATCGAATCGTGAAGTTCCCTTTTTGGAACACCCCTACTCACCTTGATAAATTATTTCCAGGGAAAACTCTAATAAATACACCTGAAAACTATTCTTACCTTTAGTTTACCTCCTCACACTAGAGTAACACGTTTTATTGTTTTGATAGTATGATATAATTTTCTGTAATTTTTACAAATATTACAGCACATTGTACAGATTTGTTTACTTTATTAATATAGAGGCACAGTTTCAAACTGGTATTTTCCATTAATTATTGTTAATAAAACAATAACTATAGAGTTTTACTGATCAAAAGTGTGAAATGGGAACTTTTCATATTTCTTTACAGTTTCAAGTAGGTGTAGTTAACATTTCCTTTACAGACATTGAAAATTATTTCACTAGAAGAAAAATACATATATTTTAGTCGACTAAAATAAGACTAAAATTAAAACAAATTGGACGACTAAAATGTGACTAAAATTCTCTTGAATTTTAGTCAAAAGACTAAGACTAAAACTAAATTAAAATTTCTTGTCAAAATTAACACTGCTTGGAACAAAAGTCCCCAACACCGACAGACACGGACCTATTGGACAAATACGATCTGAACCAGCTCAGGGCAATGCCTCTTAATCCAACATACTCTTCCAAACGTCACCATCAGGAATACGTAAATATTGGTAGCAGTAATGCTAACCGCAGAGAAACACAAGCCTGAGCCACTGCTAACACTAGCCCAAGCTAGAGCCCGACTGATATATCGGCGATTTTTAGCATTTTTTCATCATCGGCATTGGCCGATAAACCTCTTTAGAAGAGCCGATTTAAAGTCAGGCACCTCCGCGGGCAACCCACTGCTTTGGAAGCCAGCGAAGGACCCCAATCCAAAACACAGAGTTGTTTCTCTGCTCCAACACACCTAATTCAATGTTGAATCACCTGTTCAGCAGGTTATCAGGCTCTGTAGAAGCCTGTTAATCACCTGATTAAAATCAGGTGTGTTGGAGCAGGGAAACAATTAAACATGCTAGACAGCAGCACTCAAAGAGCAATATTGCCTACCCCTGTCCTACAGATACCATCCATTAGTCCATACATCCACCCACCCTGTCACCTGAAACCTACCTTTGTTAGACAGCTGTTCAGTCTCAGGGTCCTCCAGTAACCAGACCCGGAAACCTAGTCCGTTGGGTTTATCACTGTTCCGAGGCCTGCCGGGTCTCTTCCTGACAGGGTGAACCACAGAGGAATTTGACCTGCAGAATGGAAGCAGATCTGATTAGCTGGATGTCTCAAAGGTTCTCTTCAGTACTGTGTACACATTGGGACATCCTTAGGTCTCAGGAAAGGCTCGTCAGACATTAGACCAAACTGCTTCAGACATCAGACCATTGCCCCTTTTCCACCAGCGCCTACTCAGCTTGGCTCGCCTCTACACTGTTAGGGTGGTTTTCTATACTGAGAAACAACTGTAGTGGTGGGTTTGTATCTGGACTAGGGATGGGCGATATGGCCTCAAATCTATATCAAAATATAATCTGATGTATGGCTGCTCAATTAAACCACAAAAATGATGGTCACTATTATTTTGACTGAATTTGAGATCTTGCTTATTTAACAAAATCTTTAACGTTGACTGCTCACATTTATTTAAAATTGTGTTTTCACAATTTCAGGCACTTTTTAGAAATTAAAGGTGTCCTAGAATGCAATTAATCAACAATCTAAAACAGCTTTGAGCCTCCAAAAAGCATAAGAACATGTTTTTGGCTTTCATCTGTCCCAGGAGCCCTGATACAGGCCATTCTAAACCCCCTTACTCAGGCCTTCAGTGAAAAGAGCTGTTGACCCCTCCCACTCGACCAGGACGTGCTGATTGGTTGGTTTCCCCAGAAGGCCTCAGACACATGCAGGTTTGAGGAGGCGTGGCTCCCCCTAGTGACGTGTTAAGGAAGGCTTTCTCAGAACAGGAGGTTTTCTCTCGCCTTTTTCAACTTTCTAATTTACATAAAAAGTAGGTCAAACACGGCTTTGACTTTATGGCATGCTACTGTTGACCACCCAAGCTGTCTTAGTCAACAATAGGGCTGCAACTAACGACTATTTTAATAGTCGACTAGTCACCGACTATTGAAACGATTAGTCGACTAATCGGATAATTATTAAATTTTTCTTAAATGTAGCATTAGATTGCTTTAAAAGTTGATTTTTGAAAATATTTAACACACAAAAACCTACATGTCAACAGAAACTATTCAACATACAAGCTTTACATTTTTATTAATTGCAGCTTGTTATGTAAGTTATGTATTTTAGCTATTTTAATATATATACATATATATTTATTGCTTTTAAATTAAATTTGTGAGTTTTTTTGTATGAAATATGTCTGACTGCATTTTAAACAATTACCTTCAGAAACGTTGAACTGTATTTCTCCTCCATCAAGTGGGTGAAATGGGTTCTGGATGGCAGGATGTGGTCTGAATTGAACTGGGTTATCATTTTTTGAAAACCCAGCACCATCGACCATGGAGAGCGGCCTCATATCACAGATCAGCATCTGCATTACTGACATAGTCAGGGCAGTCGCCTGTTGTGGGGTCTGCTTCTTTTGCAGAAAGGGGTCCATGGTGGCTCTCTTCAGACTGCATGCATTTAATTTAAAATACTTTTGTCAGGCACAGTCGGACATAACATTAAATCTCTTTTTTAAAGCGAAAATACGCTTATAAAATGTACAATGTACATCCAAAACAAAACGTATTAGCTTTCATGTTATTTAAATCTTACCGAGGCGAGTCAGACTCTGTTTCATTCAACTGTCCGACGTGCTTTCTCTTTAAGTGCTCATGCATCACCGAAGTGCTGCCGTGANCAAAGTCACGCCACCAAAAGAAAACAACACGAGATTGTTCATGTCCGCTCATAAATATTCTGGTACTTTCTCTTTTATTCATGCTTGACGCGCTCTGCCTCAGCGGAGTTCATCTGTGCCCGGGTGACATCACCTCACTGCTGCGGGCGCACAAGTGCGCATTTCGCTCTTTTTGCGGAGCAGATCCCTGAACTGCTGTGCTGCGGTTATTTTACCTCTCTGCCTTGGCTGCAGCACTCACTTTCAGCTGCTTAGTTCATAGCGCATGAAGTGGAAAAACTCAAAAAGCCTGGAAGCGTTTTTTCTGGAGGATTTAGAGGAGATGCAGAAAGATCAGAGAAAGACAGGATGGAAAACAGTCAAATTAAAACCAAGAAACCAAAACAAAGTGCTTGAAAATGAAAAGACATAAAGCAACAATCTATAAGCATGTATTATTTACATATTTGAAACAATTCAGATCACCTTCAAAGCTCAGTCCCACTCCCAGGGCCGGTTCAAGGCATTTGGGGGCTCAAGGCAAAATGGACTTGTGGGCCCCCCTCCAACACGTTGAGTTTGTGCGCTCCCAAAATTCCAAATTGTGAACTTTTGTGGTTTATCTCTTTTGAAATAAATATGATTTTTATAGCATTACCCCAAACCTCCACACCATAAGTAATATAAGGTAACATTAAAGATGAATACAGCAGGAACAGAGCCTTATTAAGCACGTAAAACATGTTTTACCAAATGCTGCAATCGTCTTTTCCAGTTTTTATCTAACTTTATTTTGGATTTCCAGCAGATTTTATGGTCCTGTATCAGTCCAAGAAACGTGATTTCTACAATCAACATAGTAATATCAAATTAATATTATTATTATTATTAGTAGTAGTAGTAGTAGTAGTATTCATATTATTGTAAATGTATTTATTTATTATGTAGAAGGAAAGCGTTTTCACATGACATTTACTTCCCATTTAGTATCTAATGCTTTAAAGATATTGGCCAGACTCAGCATGAAAATGGTAAAATATCAGTTTAACTACACTTTAGCATGTATAAAAAAATAAACCGGGTTCAGTTTTTAATTTTGTTAAGCAGTTTTGTCATAAATCATTATAGAAAATCAAAATTCTCTCCTCCAAACACTGAAAAGCGCTGGTTCTGCACACGTCACTCAAATACGTGTTAGGAGGCACTGCTCCTGCTGCTTACTAGGAGATTAGTTGTGTTTTGCTCAACTTTTTGCTCTCAATGCTTACAGATAATCACGTTTACAGCTGCAGCAAAAAGTCTGAGCCATATGTCAGAGTCCTACATGCATTTTTCTAACTAATGTAGCAAAATTAAAGTAATTTACTGTTTGTGAGGAGAATTGCAGCGAGCTGTAAGCACAACGCTAGCTTCAGTCAGACCTGCGTGACCATTACAACACAGCTGATGCACAGACTGCAGGGGCTGGTCAGGGCTGCTCACTCAGAGGTTTGATCTAAAAATATAATCAACATATTCCAACTATAAATCCATCTAGAACCACTACCGGTCCTTCTGGACTCCAAGTCCCATTAGCATGATGGCAGCCACATGGCTAAACGTGTTAGCTCCGGTAAGGAAAAAATAAGTAATTTGGGAACGCTACGACACAATCTAAAAAGACAGATCCTTCTGAGACCGGCAGAACCTTCGTGCCATCCTGGATTAGGGCTGCAACTAACGACTATTTTAATAGTCGACTAGTCACCGACTATTGAAACGATTAGTCGACTAATCGGATAATTATTAAATTTTTCTTAAATGTAGCATTAGATTGCTTTAAAAGTTGATTTTTGAAAATATTTAACACACAAAAACCTACATGTCAACAGAAACTATTCAACATACAAGCTTTACATTTTTATTAATTGCAGCTTGTTATGTAAGTTATGTATTTTAGCTATTTTAATATATATACATATATATTTATTGCTTTTAAATTAAATTTGTGAGTTTTTTTGTATGAAATATGTCTGACTGCATTTTAAACAATTACCTTCAGAAACGTTGAACTGTATTTCTCCTCCATCAAGTGGGTGAAATGGGTTCTGGATGGCAGGATGTGGTCTGAATTGAACTGGGTTATCATTTTTTGAAAACCCAGCACCATCGACCATGGAGAGCGGCCTCATATCACAGATCAGCATCTGCATTACTGACATAGTCAGGGCAGTCGCCTGTTGTGGGGTGCACGTCTGCTTCTTTTGCAGAAAGGGGTCCATGGTGGCTCTCTTCAGACTGCATGCATTTAATTTAAAATACTTTTGTCAGGCACAGTCGGACATAACATTAAATCTCTTTTTTAAAGCGAAAATACGCTTATAAAATGTACAATGTACATCCAAAACAAAACGTATTAGCTTTCATGTTATTTAAATCTTACCGAGGAGTCAGACTCTGTTTCATTCAACTGTCCGACGTGCTTTCTCTTTAAGTGCTCATGCATCACCGAAGTGCTGCCGTGATACGCAAGGACTGCTTTGCAAACCATGCAGGTAATCTTTTTATTCGCCGTATCCAGGCTAAAATGCTCCCAAACTTTCGATGTTTTGGTACGCGCTGCTGCTGCGTTGGACGCCGCCATTTTTGTATGCTGCCGCTCAGCAGAGAAGCTATTGCGCATGTGCGACTCTCGGCAGAGATTGTAATAAAGTGAGATGCCTCACTCGGCCGGAAAAAACAGGTCTGGCGACAACGTCGACAATGAAATTCATTGTCGACTATTTCCATTATCGATTTTTGTCGACAACGTCGACGAATCGTTGCAGCCCTAGTCAACAACAACAAGGAACATGTTGATTTATATTCTAGGTCCCCTTTAAGGCAAATTTCTCCTGCGGGAGTTGACATCGTTTCCAACTGGAGGACATTAACTGGACCTAGGCCCGTGCGATTTGACGATATAAGATCGTTAAGAATTTTAATGTGATGACGATCTACCAAAGCTCGGCAATCATAGAACCATCTATTTGCATTCTATCACCCGTCTATGCCATTATTTCTGAACGCGGCACACATTTGTTTTGCTTTTTTCTCAGCCGAGTCACGCCATTTGCTAGTCTGCTTCTGTCGGCACGACAGACACACCGATGAACCAATCAGAACTTTAGGCAGCGTGTTGGTTTGTTTAGCTGGGGTGCTCGGTAGAGATGAGGAAAATAATCTAATCGATGCATTAAGATTAGGGGTGGGAATTGATACGTTTTTATCAATATCAATGGCATTGTCGATTCTGTCTATCGATCCAATTCCTTATCAATTCCCTTATCAATTCCCGAGTAGTTGAATAGGTGGCAGAAAATTAATCGCACAGTTTCCTGCATTATAACTGTCAGTTTATTTATGATAATCAATTGTACCTGGTATCGTTTGGAAAAATCATTCCAAATGTTCTCCATTATGCTCCTTGTGAAGGCAGAGTCATCTTCTTGCTGTAGTTTTTGCATGATGGGAAAAATCTCACAACAGGTCGGACTTTAGTCACTGGAGTCTGCTAGTGTGGAGATGTGTATATAAGGTAGGGTGACCATATTTCCATTTCCAAAAATGAGGACAGGGGATCTGTGCCTACCAATGACACCACACAAACCACGTTGAGACCCATTTTTTTCCTGGTGTTCTGTCAGAACCTGGCTTAGAGCTAAAATTAATATCAGATTCTGCCAACAAAATGGCTCTAAAACAATTCATATGTAAACCGAGGTGTTTTTGCAAACACTATAATTAATACACCTGGGCAGGGTTTGAATTACACAGAGAATTCTGGGGGAGTCCAGTGACGGGGGTGGGGGTGGGTCTGTTTGCCTTGGCCCCCAAAATGCCTTGATACGGCCCTGGATGTGGGACTGAATTTAGAAGGTGATCTGAATTGTATCAAATATATAAATATTACATGCTTATGAATTATTGCTTTATGAAAGTAAAAAGATGTAGTGGAATAAATCTACCAACATTTTCATTTTCAAGAACTTTGTTTAGTTTTCTTGTTTTTATTTGAATATTTTCCTGTCCTGTCTGGCTCTGATCTTCCTGCTTCTCTCAATCCACAAGAATAAACTGTTTCCTGGCTTCCTCCTGATTCACCTCAAGTTACTTTTGAACTAAACAGGTCGAATTAATCTACTGGCTGAAAAACAGTGGAGTGTGCGCTGCGCGGCCACGCGGGTGAGGTGAAATCACCAGCGGACTGGTGACGCGCGCTCCGCTGCAGAACGCGTCAGACACGAATAAAAGCTACGATTAAAAAACAGAAGTACCAGATTATATGAACGGACATGAACGATCGCGTGTTAATTATATTTTTGGTGGCGCCACTTTGAGAACGTTACTGTGGTCGCGCGCAGCTGCCCGGCGCGCATCAATCATCAGCATTATCTGTCCTCTCCGCTCAAACACATCCCCGGTGCGCTGAGAGTCCATATAAATAACGTAATATAGGTAGAAACAGGATCTTTTTTCGGCCTTCCCCTGGGTGTGTAAGTTGACGACTTCCAGCTCCCCCGTAATTCAAACCCGGCTCCTGCATGCGTAAGCTGCGCAACGTGCGTGGTGACGTCATTTGCGCCGCCTGGAATTGATAAGAGAATCGTTTGCAAAAATGGCGAACGATTCCTAGGAATTGAACCAGTGGGAACCGGTTCTCAACAAGAACCGGTTTTCGATTCCCACCCCTAATTAAGATGATGACAAACAATTATGAATAGTTGAAGAAGCACACCATAATCGATTGTAGCGCTAGCCACTAGCACTAGCCGCTAGCCTGCTCCGTCTCTAAGCGATAATTACATTCTCACGTGTCTGCTCAATCAGGAAACCTCTGGGTCAATGTTCTGCTCTAAACTTTGCATTTAGCTTCGTGTCTTTTATTATTTGGGGACGTTCGTTCGTATTTTAGTGAGCCTTTTCACCGTGGCTGCCACCGGAGTTTGTGTGAAGAGACGGGCCAAACCCCGCACTCGTGTAGACCGTATAGTAAACATCTACGGAGAGCAGCAAGTCCAAACAGGCAATGAGCGTAATCCTCTGGTAGTGGATGCAAACGGAAACACATCATGAATTTAGCTTAACATGATAGATTTTTTTCTCTGGACAAGAAATAATTACTAATATATTTTGGATGATAGGCTATGAGCCACCTCTAAATAGAAGTTAAATTATTTTTCATTAATTATAAATATATAATAAAGAAAAGCGCCTGTGGGGCATTTGAGACATGCCATTTATTACGTCCTCAGCTCGCTTAGGAGAGATGTAAAGAGGAGTAATGCATAAAAATAAAGTGTTTTAATACAAAGAAACACGAAGTCAGTGCTTCTATTACAAAGAGATTTTATTATATTCTCCCTGGGTCCACCTCTCTAAGGGCAGGAGCAGAGAGTTAAACAACAAAAGATAATACTAATAATAATAACTAGACTAACAATAACTAAGGACGCCAGTCAAAAGGGTGACTGGGAAAGGGCAACAATAACCAAAGGATTAGTCAGAGAGGAGCAGGGAGAAGGGCGTTGCCTGAGGTGCTGCTCTTGTCCTTCCACACCCTCTGGTGGATGACAAGCGGAGGCGTCACACCATTAAACAGAACTTGGTCCATTCTCCAACATTTCTGAACTTATTTGTTCTAACAAACAAATAAACTAAGCCCTGGAACTGTGGCATAACTATTTGACTCTAAAGCTACTCCAAAGACATTAAAAGCTCATATACAAACCCATTATGGATTTTTAAATGGAAGGCATTATTTGCCTTCCATTATGGATTATGGATTTTGCACTAAATAAATCGTGATATGATTTTTTTTTTCCATATCGCCCACCCCTAGTTGACTGCTACACATCACTAGAACCACAAGAATCGGAGCGGTCTAATGAGGTGTAATATGTATAAATACATAGAAAGAGTGACGCTGACTTGACCCAGGAGCACGTCACGTCCCAAACACATGACATAAAAATATTGCTCATGAAATTGACTGTCAAGGGGCTTGAACTCTCTCTGATGGTTGATGAATTTGTTCAATCACTGACCTTAGTCTGCTAAAATAAAACAAAGGAAGTGTCTCAAATATATCTGAATATTAATTATATACATTTCTTTCAGAAGAATGCTTGCAGGTTTTCTTTCTTAAACCTAAATATTTATGGAGCGGACTGATAATCTGTAAAAACTTTACCACAAAAACCATGAAGACAGGATGTAATTAACAACATTAGAGAACAATAAGAGCTGAGAGTGTGGTGACTCATTCTGTTACCTTGATGGGGTTTTATAATCTGGGTCTTTCAGGTCATCTTGGAATGGTCCAAGGTTTGCTGCTGGCTGGTTCTCATCACCAGCATCACCAGCATCATCCTCCTCCTCATTGGTCGCAGGCAGCAGGTCCTGGCTCTCTGCTTCCTCCTCATCTGGACACAAACCAGCCAGAGTTAGTCTCTGATCTCTGACGTGAACAAACATCTGAATCCGTCTCTAGTTGTAGAAATGTTAGCTGTAGCTGCTGAACTGCTGAGACATACCTGGCTGCTCCTCTTCCTCACCACCAGCCACCACCTCATGGCTGCTGCGCTGATCTGGGACCAGCTCTTTGTGTTTTCAGACACAATAAAACAACACGTGAGTTGAAATGTTTCCCTCCACGTGTCAATAATGAACCTTTAGAACAGTTTCTCAGCACCACCTCCAGCCTCCCACTGACCTTCTCTGAGGAGCTTGACCCGAGGCTGCAGGGGCTCCAGCTGCCTCCTCTGGCGGTCCAACTGCTGCCTGAAGCCCGAAGCCTCCGCCTCGTAGTCGGTTACGATCCTCTCCACCACCGCGAAGATCTCCTGGGCGGCTGTGGTCAGCTTCTCGGTGATGATTCCTCTCACAATATCAGTTTTAGACACGCTGAGCGGCTCCGAGCCGCCGCTGCTGCAGTAAAACATCATTTATCTTCTTCTGGTGGACGAAAACTGACCAAAACGTGGTCTGAGCGAACAACTTCCGGGTTGTGGTGCAGCTACAAAATGCGTCCGTGTGGAATAAAAAGACAAGTCAAGTCAAGTAGCCTTCTGGTAAAAAAAAAAAAAAAAAAAAAAACATGCTTTGCGGCATTCTTTAATACTTTTAAAACTATACATCCTTTCTATTAAACATTATGTCAGACAGAAAGCTTTTAAAACTATTGACATATGTATTTTTTAATGTTTTCATTTGAACCCTAACACCCCTAATACAATCTAGCACATTTTCTTATCTTTCTATCTTCTTTTTTTTCCTTCTATGCATTCTTCTACTTCAAAAGTTCACATTGTAATTGATTACTAAAAGTGATATGTTTGTATTTGTGAATAACTTTTTAAAAAAAAGTCAAGTAGCCTTCATTCCGGACTCAATAAGCACAGAATGATGCTAAAGGTTAAAACATAAGGCACAGAATAATCACAAACAAACAAAATTAAGAGACAAGATGTGAAAAATTAGGATAAAACAGATAAACAAAGAGTATGTGTGTGTGTGATAAAGTAGAATAAAAATATTTGTGTAACTCAGTCAGTGTGATCTAAAACAGGGGGTTCCCAAATTGGGGGTCCCCACAAGATTGCAGGGTGTCCCCACAATTTTGTCTTTGCTGAGGTTGTGAGGTTAGCAAGATTTTATTTATAAAAATTACATTTATAAAATCCCAGTAACACACCCTACAGTATAATCAGAACTCCATATAAAACACATTTAACCCTCTGGGGTCCAGGATGTAAATTGCCATTTTTGACTCATTTTGATTTTACCTTTGTATTTCCAAAATTAAAAGCATTACTACTGCCTTATGTGGTATCTGCCTATGTGCATATACATGTACCCTTGTTTGTTTTTTCACTTCTAATTATCCTCTTGAGCAGAGGTGGAAAGTAATGGATTACATGTAATTGAATTTCTGTAATTGAGTAGTTTTTTTGTGTATTTTGTACTTTTTAAGTAGTTTTTAAAATCTGTAATTTTACTTTCTATCTTTTGGCCTCTTGTGGCTAGATCTGCAGGATTTTGTGTTGATGGGATGAATCTCCAATTTGCTACGTCAGAGGCTTCTTTAATCATGTTGATTCTGTTGGCTACAAAGGTTTGGAATCTCTTGTCTTCATTTTTCAAGTATTTCAGTACTGATCAGAGGTGGAAAGTAATGAATTACATGTAATTGAGTAGTTTTTTTGTGTATTTTGTACTTTTTAAGTAGTTTTTAAAATCTGTAATTTTACTTTTACTTAAGTACTTTTTTTAAAAAAGTATTGTAATTTGCTACATTTTTATTCTTATGTGTTACTGAGTAAAAAAAAACCCAACATTCAGAAATGCTGTGTCGGCTGCCTGACTGCTCCATGGTCAGCACTGGATGAGTGACACAGAGAAGAAAAAGTTAAAGTCCCAAGTCATCATCACATACTGGTGAAATTACATCTCCGCATTTGACCCATCTCTGTGGTGGGGAGCGGTGAGCTGCAGCTGTGGCCGCGCTCGGGAACTATTTGGTGGTTTAACCCCCCAATCCAACCCCTTAGTGCTGAGTGTCAAGCGAGGAGGCATTGGGTCCCATTTTTTCAAGGTCTTTGGTATGACCCGACCGGGAATCGAACCCTGATCTCCCAGTCCCGGGGAGGACACTCTACCACTCTACCACCGGAGCTGCCGAGACAGCTGAGACTGCCGGAGACAGCCGAGACAAGAGTATAGACATATATAAATATAGAAGCCTCATTATGCACTTTGATAGTGATCCAGAGCTTAATGGGGTGTCTATGTGTTTGTCTATACTGGATTAAACCAAGGAAGTGCTGCAGACGCTAAAGGTGAGTCATGCAGTGCATCGCATTTACGGGAGAATTTGTGTTACGAGGGATGAAGGAAAAAATAAGAAACACTGACGGACTCCACTTGGATGACTGGCTGGATCATCTAAGAAGATCAGAGCTCGTGAAAGGGAATGAAGTGATGTCAGTCAGGACTTATGACTGTGACCATAACTTAATTTGATTTGCTGGTTTGCAGTTTAACTGCCTTTGTACTTTAATGTGCATATTTGTTCTTTTCATTAAAAACAGCTTTGAGATTTATATACCCTATTGTCTTTTTTTAATTATTCAGAAGAGGCCGTCCTCATACAGTCAATAAAGTAACTAAGTCATTTTTACTCGGAGTACATTTGAAATGAGCTACTTTTTACTTTTACTTGTGTAGATTTTGAGACAGGTAATTTTACCTGTACTTGAGTACAAATTCATTAAAGTAATTATAGTTTTTCTTGAGTAGAATATTTTAGTACTCTTTCCACCTCTGCTCTTGAGTGCTGGTGCTGCTGTAACAAGTGAATTTCCCCATAAAACAAAAAATCCAAGTCGGAAAAAAGTTTATTTTTTTACTGTGAAACCCACAAACATGTATGATGAATGTTTTTTATCATGTAGAATGCCAATGTAGACTGTACATTTATAAAAATTATTCACAAATATAGCAAACAACACAATTTAATATAATTATTAGCAGGAAAATTAAAGTGGTTCGTAACCACTGGGTGGCAGCAGAGCACTACGTATATTTATAGAGATGCAGTGGAGAGTTCTGGCAAAGTTCCCAAGAGTGCTGCTGAGGTGAATGCCATGTCTGACTGTTGTTCCTGTAATAAAGTTATGACCTGCTTTCTACTCACCTCAAAACATAACAAGTGTCTTACCAAAGGACACGAGTCAGCAGAATCCCCTTGCGGGAGCTGGGATCAATCCCACAATCCTCTGATCAACCCGCTCTACCTCCTGTGCTGCTACGGGAGGTTTGAACAAGCAATGGCAAAGGCAGCGCAGAGCTTTGCCTCCAACATGCTGGTAGCAGAAACAAAGGCCAGCTTCCTGGTCAAGAGGTGCTGGGAAAAGGGGTGGGTCTTTTCTCTGGGAATTATCTATTGATTTTATAGTTTTTTGTGATTTTATGGGGTTTTTTTTTTTGGTTATATTTAAATAAAAGTTGAGGTGACTTGGTTCAACAAAACACAAAAGCTGCACTGCAACTTTACCTACTATAGAAGTAATAATAAAACAGAAAGGCCAATGCTTTTATGTTGAAGGATGACTTTACTGATGAAGTTTTGTGTTTAATGATGATGAACCTTAATGTCACCATAAGAGTTGGAGGTGTGTACAGAAAACAACCATGTAAATAAAATCCAAACTCTTAATACTAATACAACTGCAAATAGTTTACAACAACTATAAATTACAATCTCAAATCTATACATTTGAAGCTACACATTTTATCATAAAAATCTTAAAAACATAAATATATTATCATCATAAATTTACCTTGTGCTTCTATCAAATAACAAAATCCATCTCAAAGTCTTTTCTGCCGTTTTAATTGCCGTAAAGCCAGCTTGTGCTAACTGTTAAAACAGGAAACACTCTTAAAAAATAAAAGCATTTCATCCAAACAGGAAATCCATCAAAACAGTTTATAAATTAAGGCGATTGGTGCCAAAATAAAATAGAAGCAAATGAAGTGGTTTTAGGGTAAGTTTTTTTAAGGATTGGTTTACACAAGAAGAGAAAGGAACAATTTTCTAAAACAAAATAACCCAAGTGACGGTTAACTTAAAGAGCGAGTGACACCTAAATCAACTTTTTTTACTGATAACCTGTCTAGATGAGTGTCTAATAGTGCTGTAGATGTGTTAGTTTGACATTTTAGTGCATCTTATTTAAAATTTAAAAATTCAGCCTAAAGTCGTAATTCTATCTCCATCTTCAGGTTAAAACTCTGCTCTACATTGATTTTGAATCAGCCACAGCTGATGGCTGTAGGGTGACGTTGTCTGTCCCATAAGACGCGGCTGCACTACACTGGACTCCAGCCGAGTCTCGGCCACACCGCCTGCTGGCTTGGCCAGTCACGAGCCGATATGAAACGTTACGGCTCCGAGCCGCTCACCTCCTTTAAAAAACGTCCTCCTCCAGATTGAGGTGGAGAGGATAATAGCCTGCTGCAGTTTCTGTTTACTCATTCCACTGAGCGGTGAGTCTGCTGTGTGTGTGCTCATGTGCTCAGGGCTATTCAGATTATCTCCAGTCAGAGGTCTACTGTTGACTATAGCCAAGTCTTTAAGTGTCTAGCTCATTTAAAGCTGCTTTGAACTCATTTTGAGTGACAAAAAAGTTTGTTCCTTGGTTATATTGGATTTGTCGGACCACACCTCTGATTGAAATGAAACACCTTAATGCATTAATAAATGCATCAATCCTCTAATACAGGGGTCTCCAACATTTTGGAGAGCATAAGCTACTTTTACACCATGAAAGTTCAGAAGAGCTACTGCCATACGATTTATTCACATCAATACTTTCCATGTGTCAGTATGCTTACTATGTTAAAATGCTATGCTTACTGTATTAACGTGCATTGTATTCACAAGTTGATTTCTTTATTTGAATACATCAATACTGTAAAAAAAAAGTAAAAGGAAAATAGAGACATTCCTGTTTTGAAACTCAAACTAAACGAAACATATTTTGTTTTTTAAGTAATCGAATATTTTTAGATAATGAAATACAAATCTACTTTTGGTGTGAATCCACTAACCTGTTCCTCTTCATTCCCTGACCCTGTGCCCTGCCTGGAGCCTAAGCAGCAATGTCAGTTTTTCAGAGTGTTAATCAATTTTGTCAGAAATAAGCAAATACTTCCAAAACTATAGAAGTCCATTTAAAGAACATTTAATGTTCTTTAAATGGGATTTAATACAAAACCTTTCAAGTAATTATATTGTGTTTGGATTCTTTTTCCAAACAATGCAACCCAAAAATTCTCATAAAAGGAATAAAACTGAAGATATTTTAAATAAAATATAAGCTAAATGTGATGAAAACACAAAATTCTAAATAGTTTGAACTAAAGTAAAAAATATAAAAACAGAAATAAGATTTTTTTTCCTGCTTTCCTGATTTTTATGGGATTTTTTGCTTGTGAAAGTTAAGGCCTTGTCCACACCTAGCCGGGTTTTTTTTAAAAAACAAATCCCAAAAAATAGCGTCCACACCACCTCGTTTTTAGAAAAAACTCCATCCACACATAACCACATAAGTGCATTAAGCACATTCATAGGCATGCCAGACCTGTAGGGGGCAGTAGTTCCCCTGAATCCTATCCATTTTGTCTTCCTGCTCAACTTCAATAAAACATGAAACATGGCGCCTAGCTCGCTTGTGTGGACCGATAAGGAGGTAGAATTGCTCTTAAATGTAGTTTTGGAGTATAAAGTCAACAAGCATCAAAAAGCGCTTGGACAATAGGGTATTCTACAGTTTGACGTCACCACGCAAATGCTTCTGGGAAGGGTCATACTGATAAGCTAGCAGCGCTGTTGTTTTAAACGCCATTATTCCCATCACGGCTCCAGTTCATTACTCACAGTGCTCAAGTAACATTTTCTCAAGGTAGTTTTTTTAACTGTCAGGTTATTATTTGTGTCCCTACTTTTATATTCCACTCACCTCTGGTCAAAAGCCTTTTTCGTGGACGTTTGGGTGGACATGCTGTTTGGCCCAGACGTTCAGCTGGACCGCTGCCTCCTTGTTAACTCGCCTCCGTTAACAACGCAGCCTCTAACTCTCCGTTAACAACGCAGCCTCTAACTCTCCGTTAACAACGCTGCCTCCACTATCCGTTAACAACGCTGCCTCCACTATCCGTTAACACCGCTGCCTCCACTATCCGTTAACAACGCTGCCTCCACTATCCGTTAACAACGCTGCCTCCACTCTCCGTTAACAACGCTGCCTCCACTCTCCGTTAACACCGCTGCCTCCACTATCCGTTAACAACGCTGCCTCCACTATCCGTTAACACCGCTGCC
>SSNS01000888.1:7762-26066 GCA_006937985.1 Aphyosemion australe
TGGGAAATTATCAAATGAAATTGATGTAAATATGACTACAACAACTAATTATAGGATACTATTGGACTGAAAGGCTGTGAACCAGAGACAACAGGACAGAAGTGAAGGTTTGTGCATTTAACAAAACATTTAATAAATAATCAGAGCTGCTGTGAAATATTCTCCAGTCCACATCCAGACAGAATCATCGTCTCTTCTGTCTCATGATCAGCAGCAGCTGGGATGTTTATGCTCACAAAGTTTTTCTTTTTTTATCAACATTCCCACTTTCAAGTGCAGCTCACTCCTCCTCTTGTTCTGACTTTTTTTCTTGTGCTTATTCTCATCCGTTTGGATGCATCTCCACCTCCATGTTTCCACCTGCCTGTCGGCGCATCTGACCACTGGTTGTTCAGATGCTGCTGCTGTCAATCATTGCGGGAGCGTGCACGGTGTCGGATACCTCGTCTCTTTGTTCTCTCCTCCTGCCTGGGCGAACGGTAGCTGACGGTGATGTGCGCGCGGCGCGCAGCAGCGATGCGCCTTTTGCGCGTTTGGAGAGAATGAGTACTCGTGCGCAAAACGAGGCCCCTCATGGAGCGCGTGTTGTGCATATATCGGGAGGGGTCCAATTAAAGCTCTGGATTTGCTCAAATAAGATGTTTGAGCTCAACAAGGTTGTAGTTCTCTTGTGGTGTGAGCAGAGCGCGCTGGGAGTGCAGCTTGTAATGAGCACGCGCGATTTTATCAGTTGGGAGGCGCGGAGCAGCTGGAGAAACATAACAATGATGGAACGTACGAGAATCTTTGACGTAACACCGGTGCGCAGAGGTGCGGGTTTCAATTATCAACAGGAAAGGGAGGGGGAGAGGGGGAAACAGTGAGCGAAACATCGAGGGACCAGACTGTTAGTAAAGTTTTGAGCAAAACTGCTGGAAAAGTGTGGTGTTAAAACACCCACATCCCCCAAGGGTGCGACGCCCATGCCTGTCCTCCGTGCTCAATGACGCTTCTTTGTTTTGGTGGATCGGATCGGACCTGCGGTAAAGTCCCACCTCCGTAAGGGTGCGTTACGCATTTCCCCCAACACTTGCATCAGCCGATAGCAGGAAGAGCTATAAAACTGTTATGGTGTTTCAACTATGAAATATTTAAATTATTTTTTAACGTGTAATAGCATTTGGTTTGAATTATTTAATGTTATTTTAAATTAATATAATATATTTTTAGAACGTTATTTTGGGGCTCTTGGGGGGGCCCCTGGTGGTGTGGGGGCCCTAAGCAGCTGCTTAACTGGCGTATGCCATGGGCCGGCTCTGGACGCCTTCATTGATTTTTAACTATTTTACTATATTTTGTGTTGTTTATACGTGTTTCAAATGTGTAACGTTTTTTTCTGTAACTTTGTGTGATGTTTTCTGCTGCCCAGTGGCGTAGCAAGGTTGAGCTGGGCCCCGATGCAGGTGTTGCTTTAGGCCCCCCCAATAGCATCTTGAGGAATCAAACAACCAAATACTACTGTGAAAAAAGTTGATGATCGTAAATGGATCTGATCTATGATAGGAGNAATCTTTCTGTAAGAATTCAACAGCTTTAGTGGGGGATGTTCCAAAATAGTAAATGATTGTGTCATCAGCGTAAAAGTGCATATTAGCATCCGACACATTTTGTCCTATGTCATTAATATACATAATGAACAAGAGGGGTCCCAAAACCGAACCCTGTGGTACTCCCTTGTGGATACTCAAAAATTCAGAGGACAACCCATCACATTTAACACATTGAGTTCTGTCCTTCAAGTAGTCAGTGAACCATGAGATCGCATGTTCAGACAATCCCCAACAAGGAAGCTTTTGTTTTAAAACAGCATGGTCTACAGTGTCAAAGGCTTTTGACAGATCAATAAAAGGTGAGGCACAGTACTGCTTTTTATCCAGAGCAACAAAAATGTCATTGATCACCTTTGTGGCTGCAGTGATGGTGCTGTGCTTTTTTCTGAAACCTGATTGCAGACTTGAGAGAAGGTCATTTGAATATAAAAAGTCTTTCAATTGTTCACTTACTAGGGTCTCTAGAGTTTTTGCCAGGACATACAGATTAGATATTGGTCTGTAATTTGTTAATAGAGCTGGGTCACCACCTTTTAGTAAAGGAGTCACAAAAGCAGACTTCCAAACTGATGGTATTTGTTTGTTTTTGATAGAAAGGCTAAAAAGAACTGTAAGAGGTTCTGCAATGAAATCAGCAGCCATTTTCAAAAATAGGGTTCTATCATGTCTGGGCCAGAGGGTTTCCTGGGATCGTTCTAATAATTTAATGCACTTGCTCTACAGTAAATGGAACAAAGTTAAAAGAAGCACCAGGGATCATTTGGGAATCTGTGCAGGGGGACACAGAGGGTGTTCCAGTAGAAGTAGACACTGAACCAGATTAGATAAAATGCTTGTTAAAACAGTTTAAAACCTCAGTTTTATCATGCACAGGGACAGAGTCGTTTAGGACACATTTTGGAAGAGCATGAGAAGTTAAGTTGACAGATAAAGACTTAATGACTTTCCAAACTTTCTGTGGATTATTTAGGTTCTCAGATGTGATAGATAAGTAATAGTCTGATTTGGCCTTTTTGATGAGAGTAGTACATTTATTTCTTAGTTGTTTAAAGATAGCCCAATCAGAGGGGAGATTTCCTTTTCTGGCTTTGGCCCATGCCACATTACGCTGATGGATAATATTTGACAGCTCGGAGGTGAACCAGGGGTTTTCTCATACATGGTGTGTGTGTGTGTGTGTGATGAGGAGTAAAGGAAATAGGGCAGCAGTACAGGACATAGAAATTCTATAACAGATACCATCCAGGCTCACAGAATGCAAATGCAGATGCTTTGTCGCGATTGCATTCAGGTGAGTTGGAAACCCTGACAGAGGATGGGGAAGTTTGGGGCATGCAGGCTGAAATTAGTCCATTGCCCGCGTTGTCCATGGCTGACCTTTTCACATTGCAAGTACAAGATCCTATTATTGGTACGTTTTTGGTATAGGGGCAGGGCACCAATTGTGCAACATTAATGGTAAATACACAAGCAGGACAAAAGAACTGGGCTCATCATAAAAACAGAATAAATAGATAATGATAAATGACTGTTATTTGTATGTCCTTGTGTCTGTATCTCTATGCACATGTGCTGGTGTGAGTGACTGTTTAAGTGTGTACATCTAAGCTGTGTCTGAACATATCAATTGAGGTTGTGGGTGTTTGTGAGGATTTGGCACAGAAGTGACCAGTGAAATGTAGCTGTTAATCTGTAGAGCATTTCCTGAGTACAAGTTAATACATATATGCTGTTTCAAACGTGATTTTCTGTATACCTGCACATTGCTTAAGTTATTCAATATGGTAAACACCATCCATCCATCCATTCCGCTTATCCGGAGTCGGGTCGCGGGGGCAGCAGCCTAAGGAGGGAAGCCCAGACCTCCCTCTCCCCAGCCACTTGGGCCAGCTCCTCCGGGGGAATCCCAAGGCGTTCCCAGGCCAGCCGAGAGACATAGTCCCTCCAGCGTGTCCTGGGTCTTCCTTTGGGTCTCCTCCCGGTTGGACGTGCCCGGAAAACCTCACCAGGGAGGCGTCCAGGAGGCATCCTAATCAGATGCCCGAGCCACCTCAACTGGCTATGGTAAACACTCCATAAAAAAGTCCCCTGCAAAAACTATGAAGCTTTGACCCATTATTGTCACTCCTAAACCCTATAACCTGCATTTATCCAATATTCTGATTTAATAGACAGTATTAGAACCATGCAACACAAATTAGAGAAAATGTGGACTTTTGGAAAATGTAATGAAAATATCAATGGTAACTTTAAAATGTTTTCTTTGTGCATATTTTTTTTATTTAGATCAAATCATGCTGGATTAAGTAGCATTAAGGTGCACTCAGCAGCACTGCATCATAAAAGTGCAAAGAACTGGAGGTTAAGTGCACCAAAAGTGTGTGATGACCCTGTCCTGTTGGCAGCATAAACATTAACTGACTGGAAGTGACTTGAGCTGCCTGGACAAACCAAGTAAATATTAACTTGCATGTTTGTCTAATTGGTCAATTGTAGGTTCCTGTTATGTGCAACTTGTGTGGGATACAAGTCAAACAATACATAAGGAACCATCATCAGCACAGGTTTTGTGCACTGGACAGCACACAGGAAGAAGCTGCAGAAACAAAGTGACTTAATGTGGATTTCTTCTGTTAATTGGATAAAAACCAAAAGAAACAAAGTCATTTATTTAAATCATTTAGTAAGAAAAAATATACAAAAAGAACCAATAAAAAATATTTACAAAATAAAAAGAAAGTCTACATTCTGGATTGCTCTTAGGGGATGTACAATTTCCTTCAGGTCATTCCTCGTCAGAACCCAGTCTGGTGAGAATCTGAAAAGATAAAGTCACTTCAATTATCCAGCATCTTAAGTGGTTTTGCATTTATACGCACAAGGACGTGTGTAAGAACACGTATTTTGGCACAGGCTGAGACTTCCAAGGCATCGCTAGAACACTTCCGTTCACAGAGGCATTCATTTTCAGCTTGACGATGGTTTTCTCTGAATCCTGTTTGTGTTTGCGAACAGTGAGCTTATAGATGCGGCTTAGTCGTCTAAAGCATGAGGGATCTTCTTCACCTCCTGAGAACATTTAGAAGGTTTAGTTTTCGTAACTCGGTGGTGAATTTGCCAACTGGTGTACAGCAGCAGCTGCTGCTTACCTCGGCGTTTGTCCTGCAGCAGGAGAGCGAGGAGGAAGCAGGTTTTTGTGAAAATGCTCGCCCCCCTTTTCAGCCACCTTATCCCCGGCCTTGTCCCTGTACCTCTGTGACCGAAAACAACCTTCAGACTGAGGTCTGAGTTGTAAACCGAACAGGCTTGCATACAGGGTGGGAGTAAGTGCAATGGAACAGAGGCACAAGAGGTCAGGAATTCTTGCAGTCTTTAATTCCCCACAGACCCCAGCAGGGCAACAACAAACTTGTAAGACCATACCTAAAATAATAAAACAGTTTTTTTAGAACATGTCTGTATGAAAGAAAACTATAAAAAAAAGTCCAAGTCCCAAATGGGTCCACTTCCTCCATTGTATGGCTCCACAACGAAAGGATCCTCCTGGGCCAACACCTGCACCGATCCCAGTAAAGAAAATGGCAGGAGGAGCTCCTGATTGTCACCTTCAGCCACAATCACCAGCAATCCCAGTGGTGGCCTCTCCCACACGTCTTTACCCTGTGGAACACAAAATACTGGGCAGAAACATTGTCCGTGGTAGCGGCCCATTAAATCCCCTCCACAGGACCTGCCCCTATGAGCTTCACCCTTTATGCGACAGCATTTACTCACGGATGTGAGCAGAGGTCCACCCTCTGCTCTGCTGTCAGTCACACGCATCACCTTCCACTTGTCGCTGCTGCAGCTGCAGGGATGGACGCTCAATCCCCCACCTCAGCATGGGTCTCTCCACCTTAAAGTCTGTATACTCTTTCTGGTTCAGGCTGTTGGTAGTCTTTCTGACTTCTTTTCTTTTGTCCTCCTTTCTCCTTTCTTCTTCTTCTTCTTCTTTAATGCGAAGTAGGCAGGCTGGACGCCCACTGGCGTATTGCTGCCCCAACAACCAGTTTCAACAAAACCCTAGGTTACACCCGGTCATAAACCCCCACCGCACGTAAAAACCGCACAAGCGCCCTCACCCTGCGTTCATCATCTGCTACCAGCAGAGAGCCCAAGTTGAACACAGTGACCCCAGCGTCAGTCAAGGCACCAAAGAACACCCGACGTTGCGCCGCGTACCTCTCGCAACGAAAAAGAACATGTCCCACCGTCTCCAAAGCCCCACATTCACAAAACCCATCCACGTGGCCCCCGACCAAAAGTAGGCCAGCCCTAAGTCCACAATGCCCCAACCGCAACCTGGACAGGACCACCGAGTCACGCCTCCTCAAAACACATCCAGGTCTCCTTTGCCCCACCACTCGCTGCAACCCATAAAAGGCCCTGCCCTTCCGACCCCCATCCCAAGAGGCCTGCCAAAGAGCCCGAGTCTCCCGGTCTACCTCAGAGTAAACCTCTGGTTGACCAAAACCCACCACCCACCCCACCTCAACCTGTGTGAGTGCACGCTTAGCTTCACTGTCTGCCAACTCATTCCCCTCCACCCCCACATGAGCAGGCACCCAAAGAAAAGCTACCACACACCCCAAAGCCGCAAGTCTATGCAGTGACAACCGCACCTCGCACACCAAATCTGGCCGAGACCGGGACCCCGCCCCACCCAATGCCATCAGAGCCGCCGCCGAATCACTGCATATAATAGAGCTCTCAGGTCGGCGCACCTCCAGCCAGGATAAGGCACGTACAATCGCCGACAGCTCCGCCGTGAACACAGTGCTCCCATCAGATATCCGGCACCCAAAACTAAAACCCACCTGGGGAACCACCACGCCCACCGCCACCCTACCACTCACCGGATCCTTGGAACCGTCGGTAAAAACACGCAAAAGGCCCCCCCACTCCCCCTCCAAACGGGTCACAGCGGCTAACGCAGAGCCTCCAAACCGGCACCGGCCCAACAAGGAGAGGTCAACCTCCGGCTCACACAAAAGCCACGGCGGCACCTCCGGCCAAACCAGAGGGGAACACACAGGCCACTCCAAAAACCCCATCCCCTCCGCCATCCCCCTCAGCTGCCCAGCAAAATAACTCCCACCCCTCGAAACCCGTCGGCCAAATTCCCAATGGCTAGCCAGCAAACCGCCGACAGGGGACAACCCCCCCCATCCCCTTCACCCTCAAGAGAAACCGGAGCCCGAGTTTAACCCTCCGCAACCCCAAGGGCATCTCACCCATCTCCACCTGAAGGGCCACGATAGGAGTGGACCGAAATGCCCCACAGCACACCCTCAACGCCTTAGCCTGCACCACGTCCAACAACTTCAACACAGACAGAGCCGCAGACCCATACAATACACAGCCGTAATCCAACACAGACCGTATCGCAGCCCGATACACCAGCATCAAGGACCCCCTGTCCGCCCCCCAATCAGTGCCCGCCAAACATCTCAAGACATTCAGGACACGACCACACCCTTTCTCCTTTCCTCTGCAGTCTCTCCTTTTATATCCTCCCAACTCTGTTGGCACCTAATCAGCAGTCTCAGGACACACCCACCTCTCAACAGGTGACTGTCATTTACCAAAATTGGTCACAAAGTCCACAGTGGATCAAACATAAAAACACAAAAAAACATGCAATAAACAAACTCAAAAGCATGCAAACCAAACTACTTAAATCATAAGAAAATATACAATTTTTCCACTGTGTGACATCTGCAGCAAGTCAAGCAGCGTTTCCACCAAGTTCTCCTCCATAAACAGCAAGAAAGAAAATAAAACATTTTAGGCATCATGTGACTAAATAGGAATTAGTTTTGGTTTTTCCCTAATGCCAAAATTTCTAATAAAAATATAATTTAGGGTTCTGACTCCAGCTTAACTTTGGGAAAGGTCAACCTCTACAACTGAACTAAAGGTCACCAGACATGATGACTATCGGTCTGATTCCAGTTTGCAGAAGAGAAATGAAGTTCAAAATAAATCTGGTTTCCTCTCAACTCTTACAGTCAATCAGTCTGCTTGAAACAGGAAGTTCACCTTTGAACTGATCTCCAGGGATGCTCTGAGTGAACCAGAAATGTGATTCTGTGATATCGTCGCAGCGACGTCATCTTTAGGTCATTTTTGCATGTCCAGATATGTCTATTTCTGGTCCAAATGAGGTCGTCATGGACAGCCTTCTCACGTCCACCAGACACGTCGCAGCGACGTATTTTCCAGGTCATTTCTGCTGTTATAATAGCTATAAATTCTAAGTAACATTTATGCTAATTTTAGACAGGTTTATGAACACCTGACTTATTGAAATTACAGCTACAGATAACATGATACACAAATAAATCAAGCCCACCAATTTTATTCAATGTTTTTATTTACCACACACACACCTGTTGATCATGAGCTTAATTTAACATTAGCCTAAACCACCACATCTCCGGTGCATGTTGGTGCTCTGAAGGCCGTGTTGAGAGCTTTTGCATGACTCCACCTGCACAAGCACAAAAAACAAGTTGTTGGAAATATCAGCACAACCTGTAGTCATTTCCCTAACCATATAACTCATTATCACCTCAACTTAATAAAACATATTAGTTTCTGAGATGTTTTTGTTTTTCTAGTTGATAAAATTCACCCAGTGTTGATAAAATAGTACTCAACATCATTTTGAAATGTACAAATTTAAGTGTGACTTACTCATGCATCTCATCTCTCCGGTCCACACACCATTGTCACAAGTTTTAAATGACACACCCTTCAGAATGTACTTGTCAAAACAGATGTATGCAACGGTAGCATCATCTTCATATTGTGATGAAGGAAAACCCACAGTGTCTCCATCTGTTAGAGGTGGTGGACTCCCACAACCACTATGTCCTGGAACAGGGGTCGGCAACCCAAAATGTTCAAAGAGCCATGTGGGACCAAAAAAACAAAAAACAAATCTGTCTGGAGCCGCAAAACATGAAAAGCCTTATGTAAGCTTTATATGAAGGCAACACAGGTTGTAAGTGTATATTAGCTATATTAGCCTATTTTAAAAATGACTAAGTAGGCTACTTATGGCTACTTCCCATGGGCCCACCACCCGTGGGAGGGGCCAAAGGGGTCGGGTGCAATGTGCAAAGGGCGGTAGCCGGAGGCAGGGACCTTGGCGGTCTGATCCTCGGCTACAGAAGCTAGCTCTTGGTACGTGGAATGTCACCTCTCTGGTGGGGAAAGAGCCGGAGTTGGTGTGTGAGGTTGAGAGGTTCCGACTAGATATAGTTGGACTCACCTCAACGCATGGCTCTGGCTCTGGAACCAGTTTCCTCGAGAGGGGTTGGACTCTCTACCACTCTGGAGTTGCTCCCACTGAGAGGCGCCGAGCAGGGGTGGGCATACTAATTGCCCCCCATCTTGGTGCCTGTACGTTGGGGTTTACCCCAGTGAGCGAGAGGGTAGCCTCCCTCCGTCTTCGGGTGGGGGGACGGGTCCTGACTGTGGTTTGTGCTTATGCACCAAACTGCAGCTCAGACTACCCACCCTTTTTGGAGTCCCTGGAGGGGGTACTGGAAAGCGCTCCTTCGAGTGACTCCCTCGTTCTGCTGGGGGACTTCAATGCTCACGTGGGCAACGACAGTGAGACCTGGAGAGGTGTGGTTGGGAGGAACGGCCCCCCTGATCTGAACCCGAGTGGTGTTCTGTTATTGGACTTCTGTGCTCGTCATGGATTGTCCATAACAAACACCATGTTCAGGCATAAAGGTGTCCATATGTGCTCTTGGCACCAGGACACCTTAAGCCGCAGGTCGATGATCGATTTGTTGTAGTTTCATCTGATCTGCGGCCGCATGTCTTGGACACTCGGGTAAAGAGAGGGGCGGAGCTGTCAACTGACCACTACCTGGTGGTGAGTTGGCTTCGATGGTGGGGGAGGATGCCGGTCAGACCTGGCAGACCCAAACGTGTTGTGAGGGTCTGCTGGGAACGTCTGGCAGAGTCTCCCGTCAGAAGGAGCTTCAATTCCCACCTCCGACAGAACTTCGAACACGTCCCGGGGGAGGCGGGGGACATTGAGTCCGAATGGACCATGTTCCGTGACTCCATTGTCGAGGCGGCTGACCGTAGCTGTGGCCGCAGGGTGGCCGGTGCCTGTCGTGGCGGCAATCCCCGAACCCGCTGGTGGACACCGGCGGTTAGGGATGCTGTCAAGCTGAAGAAAGAGTCCTATCAGGTCTTTTTGGCCTGTGGGACTCCGGAGGCAGCTGATAGGTACCGGCAGTCCAAGCGGAATGCGGCTCGGGTGGTCGCAGAGGCAAAAACCCGGGCATGGGAGGAGTTCGGTGAGACCATGGAACAAGACTTCCGTACGGCTTCGAGGAGATTCTGGTCCACCATCCGGCGTCTCAGGAGGGGAAAGCAGTGCACTACCAACACTGTTTACAGTGGGGAGGGTGTGCTGCTGACCTCGACTCGGGACGTTGTGAATCGGTGGGCCGAGTACTTCGAAGACCTCCTCAATCCCACCGGCACGTCTTCCAGGATGGAAGCAGAGTCTGGGGATTTTGGGTTGGGCTCTCCAATCTCTGGAGCTGAGGTCACTGAGGTGGTCAAAAAACTCCTCGGTGGCAAGGCTCCGGGGGTGGATGAGATCCGCCCGGATTTCCTTAAGGCTCTGGATGCTGTGGGGCTGTGTTGGTTGACGCGGCTCTGCAATATCGCGNGGATGGACGCTCAATCCCCCATCTCAGCCTCGGTCGCTCCACCTTAAAGTCTGTATACTCTTGATGGTTCAGGCTGTTGGTAGTCCTCCTTTCCTCTGCAGTCTCTCCTTTTATATCCTCCCAACTCTGTTGGCACCTAATCAGCAGTCTCAGGACACACCCACCCCTCAACAGGTGACTGTCATTTACCAAAATTGGTCACAAAGTCCACAGTGGATCAAACATAAAAACACTAAAAAACATGCAATAAACAAACTCAAAAGCATGCAAACCAAACTACTCAAATCACAAGAAAATATACAATTTTTCCACTGTGTGACATCTGCAGCAAGTCAAGCAGCGTTTCCACCAAGTTGTCCTTAAACAGCAAGAAAGAAAATAAAACATTTTAGGCATCATGTGACTAAATAGGAATTAGTTTTGGTTTTTCCCTAATGCCAAAATTTCTAATAAAAATATAATTTAGTGTTCTGACTCCAGCTGAACTTTGGGAAAGGTCAACCTCTACAGCTGAACTAAAGGTCACCAGACATGATAACTATCGGTCTGATTCCAGTTTGCAGAAGAGAAATGAAGTTCAAAATAAATCTGGTTTCCTCTCAACTCTTACAGTCAATCAGTCTGCTTGAAACAGGAAGTTCACCTTTGAACTGATCTCCAGGGATGCTCTGAGTGAACCAGAAATGTGATTCTGTGATATCGTCACAGCGACGTCATCTTTAGGTCATTTTTGCATGTCCAGATATGGTCTATTTCTGGTCCAAATGAGGTTGTCATGGACAGCCTTCTCACGTCCACCAGACACATCGCAGCGACGTATTTTGCAGGTCATTTCTGCTGTTATAATAGCTATAAATTCTAAGTAACATTTATGCTAATGTTAGACAGGTTTATGAACACCTGACTGATTGAAATTACAGCTACAGATAACATGATACACAAATAAATCAAGCCCACCAATTTTATTCAATGTTTTAATTTACCACACACACACACCTGTTGATCATGAGCTTCATTTAACATTAACCTAAACCACCACATCTCCGGTGCATGTTGGTGCTCTGAAGGCCGTGTTGAGAGCTTTTGCATGACTCCACCTGCACAAGCACAAAAAACAAGTTGTTGGAAATATCAGCACAACCTGTAGTCATTTCCCTAACCATATAACTCATTATCACCTCAAATTAATAAAACATATTAGTTTCTGAGATGTTTTTCTTTTTCTAGTTGATAAAATTCACCCAGTGTTGATAAAATAGTACTCAACATCATTTTGAAATGTACAAATTTATGTGTGACTTACTCATGCATCTCATCTCTCCAGTCCACACACCATTGTCACAAGTTTTAAATGACACACCCTTCAGAATGTACTTGTCAAAACAGATGTATGCAGCGGCAGCATCATCTTCATATTGTGATGAAGGAAAACCCACAGTGTCTCCATCTGTTAGAGGTGGTGGACTCCCACAACCACTATGTCCTAGAACAGGGGTCAGCAACCCAAAATGTTCAAAGAGCCATATTGGACCAAAAAAACAAATCTGTCTGGAGCCGCAAAAAATGAAAAGCCTTCTATAAGCCTTATATGAAGGCAACACAGGCTGTAAGTGTATATAGCTATATTAGCCTATTATCAACATGACTAAGTAGGCTACAAATACATAATGAGCATTCATGATTAAATGTTTATTTCCTGCAGCGCATCCTGGAGAGAACAACACACCACGTGACTCTGCTGTACGATATTTGGTGCTTTACCTTCCATTACAATATTAATCAGTGGGATTAATTTGATCATTTCTTCTTGAGTCCATCACAGCTCACATACCTGCATAACAGCGCTGTCGGTTTGATATCGATCACATCACACGACTCATCACAGGTAGTTGAGGACGCTGGAGAAGAATTAATGTCTTTGATTTGCTGATTGGTGACGTCGCCTGTCGTTTTAATGGTCCTTGTCTTTGTGGAGAGAGGAATGTCTTTAACTTTCTGGATTATCTCGGTTTTGTTTTTGAAGTCTGAAATAGGTGCTCTGATATTTTGATGAATGAATCCTTCATGTAATCACCATCCGTGAACAGTTTCCCCCGCTTTTATCTCTCAGGTTGCAGCAAAACTTGCAGCAGTGGTGGCGTTTGGAGATGTAATCCACTTCTTAAATCTACTTTCATAACCTGACACACGGGAGGCGACATGCAGCAGCAGCAAAAGCCAGCGGCGCCTCTGTTCCAGGGTGAATAGCGAGTCTTCCCTTGTTTTGATTGGCCGTCAGATTGGAGGGAATTTTGGGTTATTAAAGCAGTTCAGAGTTGAAAAAGCATTAGAGAGTTCAGTGTGCAAAACAATTATTCTCATTCTGCTGAGAAAAGTCCATGCAGGAAATGCAAAAATACAGGCTGAAAATTGTTAAAACTACCTCTTTATTTAGAATAAAAACATAGCAGCCCTGCTCAGGTGCAAGAGCCACTTTGGTGTGACTGAAGAGCCACAGCTCTAAGCTTCTGAACTGTGGGATTTTTTCTTATTTAATTACTTAATTTGTTTTAATGTCTTACAGTTTTGGGCAAATGTTTCTTTTCACCTTTATCAGGTTTATTTAAAATAGGCCTGAAGACGTCTAAAGGCTCAGGAACCCTTTACAGATGTTTTGGGTTCATTAGCTGATTAGAGTCTAGAATATTGAACCTTTTCACAATATTCTAATTGATATTTTGAATGTGGCGTTTTCATCAGCTGTAATCCAGAATCATCACAATTATAACACATAAAGGCTTTGAATGGAATGAGTCTATCTCAGATTAGTTTAACCTTTAAGTTTATTTACCAACATAAATTAACTTTTGCGTAATAGTCTCATTTTTTGAGTTTCACCTTAAGTTTCCAGACTTGTTTCATGTACGGTTTGTAGAGAATCCTTTATTTTGAAAACATTTTGCACAAAAGGATTAGAATAGCAGCATTTCTGAGAAATTGAAAATCACTTTTTGGACTTAAATTGATAGAATGGAAAAACCCTAAAGTGAACCTCCGTCACCACCATCAGTAGTAGTCTACAACAGTAATGTGGGTAAAAAGGTGCCAGTTTCACAAAAATCAAAGACTTGTTTCACACACTAATAATCCAGTTTCTAATCCTCTTAAGTACCTGAGCTCACAAAATCTGATATGTACAAAAACAATCCATCGTACAGTTTCTATCAGAACACCCTTCATGATTGTCATTTGGTTGGTGTGTTTTTATTCTAATGAGCAGTAGAAGTCCACCCTGAACATCCTGGAGTCAGAAAACAGAAAGAAAATCACATTTCAGCAGTTTTTATAGAGCTTCAGTTCCTGAGAGCTTCACGTCTTCATCCTTAAAGGTTTTGGTTGCTCGTCTGTTTCCTGGTNCTCCCGTCAGAAGGAGCTTCAATTCCCACCTCCGACAGAACTTCGAACACGTCCCGGGGGAGGCGGGGGACATTGAGTCCGAATGGACCATGTTCCGTGACTCCATTGTCGAGGCGGCTGACCGTAGCTGTGGCCGCAGGGTGGCCGGTGCCTGTCGTGGCGGCAATCCCCGAACCCGCTGGTGGACACCGGCGGTTAGGGATGCTGTCAAGCTGAAGTCCTATCAGGTCTTTTTGGCCTGTGGGACTCCGGAGGCAGCTGATAGGTACCGGCAGTCTTAGCGGAATGCGGCTCGGGTGGTCGCAGAGGCAAAAACCCGGGCATGGGAGGAGTTCGGTGAGACCATGGAACAAGACTTCCGTACGGCTTCGAGGAGATTCTGGTCCACCATCCTGCGCCTCAGGAGGGGAAAGCAGTGCACTACCAACACTGTTTACAGTGGAGAGGGTGTGCTGCTGACCTCGACTTGGGACGTTGTGAATCGGTGGGCCGAGTACTTCGAAGACCTCCTCAATCCCACCGGCACGTCTTCCAGGATGGAAGCAGAGTCTGGGGATTTTGGGTTGGGCTCTCCAATCTCTGGAGCTGAGGTCACTGAGGTGGTCAAAAAACTCCTCGGTGGCAAGGCTCCGGGGGTGGATGAGATCCGCCTGGATTTCCTTAAGGCTCTGGATGCTGTGGGGCTGTGTTGGTTGACGCGGCTCTGCAATATCGCGTGGACATCGGGGGCAGTTCCACTGGATTGGCAGACCGGGGTGGTGGTCCCGCTATTTAAAAAGGGTGACCGCAGGGTGTGTTCCAACTACAGGGGGATCACACTCCTGAGCCTCCCTGGTAAGGTCTATTCAGGGGTTCTGGAGAGGAGAGTCCGTCGGATAGTCGAACCTCGGATTCAGGAGGAGCAATGTGGTTTTCGTCCTGGCCGTGGAACACTGGACCAGCTCTATACCCTTGGGGGAGTCCTGGAGGGTGCGTGGGAGTTCGCCCAACCAATCTACATGTGTTTTGTGGATTTGGAGAAGGCGTTCGACCGCGTCCCTCGGGGGGCCCTGTGGGAGGTACTCTGGGAGTATGGGGTACAAGGCCCCTTCATACGGGCTGTTAGGTCCCTGTACAACCAGTGTCAGAGCTTGGTCCGCATTGCCGGCAGTAAGTCGGGCTCGTTTCTGGTGAGAGGTGGACTCCGCCAAGGCTGCCCTTTGTCACCGATTCTGTTCATAATTTTTATGGACAGAATTTCTAGGTGCAGCCAAGGTGGTGAGGGGATCCGTTTTGGTGGCCTAAGGATCAGGTCTCTGCTTTTTGCAGATGATGTGGTCCTGTTGGCTTCGTCAGAACGTGATCTCCGGCTTTCGCTGGAGCAGTTCACAGCCGAGTGTGAAGCAGCTGGGATGAGAATCAGCTCCTCTAAATCCGAGACCATGGTCTTGAGTCGGAAAAGGGTAGAATGCCTTCTCCAGGTCAGGGACGAGGTCCTGCCCCAAGTGGAGGAGTTTAAGTATCTCGGAGTCTTGTTCACGAGTGAGGGAAGGGTGGAGCGTGAGATCGACAGGCGGATTGGTGCTGCATCTGCAGTGATGGGGGCGTTGTACCGGTCTGTCGTGGTGAAGAGAGAGCTGAGTCGAAAGGCGAAGCTCTCAATTTACCGGTCGATCTACGTTCCTACCCTCACCTATGGTCACGAGCTTTGGGTAGTGACCGAAAGAACGAGATCGCGGATACAAGCGGCCGAAATGAGTTTTCTTCGCAGGGTGGCTGGGCTTTCCCTTAGAGATAGGGTGAGGAGCTCGGTCATCCGGGAGGGGCTTGGAGTAGACCCGCTGCTCCTCCACATCGAGAGTAGCCAGTTGAGGTGGCTCGGGCATCTGATTAGGATGCCTCCTGGACGCCTCCCTGGTGAGGTTTTCCGGGCACGTCCAACCGGGAGGAGACCCAAAGGAAGACCCAGGACACGCCGGAGAGATTATGTCTCTCGGCTGGCCTGGGAACGCCTTGGGATTCCCCCGGAGGAGCTGGCCCAAGTGGCTGGGGAGAGGGAGGTCTGGGCTTCCCTCCTTAAGCTGCTGCCCCCGCGACCCGACTCCGGATAAGCGGGAGAAAATGGATGGATGGATGGATGGATGGATTAGTAGGCTACAAATACTTAATGAGCATTCATGATTAAATGTTTATTTCCTGCAGCATCCTGGAGAGAACGACACACCACGTGACTCTGCTGTAGATATTTGGTGCTTTACGTTTTAACTTCCATTACAATATTAATCAGTGGTATTCATTTGATCATTTCTTCTTGAGCCCATCACAGCTCACATACCTGCGTAACAGCGCTGTCTGTTTGATATCGATCACCTCACACGACTCATCACAGGTAGTTGAGGACGCTGGAGCTGAATTAATGTCTTTGATTTGCTGATTTGTGACGTCGCCTGTCGTTTTAATGGTCCTTGTCTTTGTGGAGAGAGGAATGTCTTTAATTTTCTGGATTATCTCGGTTTTGTTTTTGAAGTTTGAAATAGGTGCTCTGATATTTTGATGAATGAATCCTTCATGTAATCACCATCCGTCAACAGTTTTCCACGCTTTTATCTCTCAGGTTGCAACAAAACTTGCAGCAGTAGTGGAGTTCGGAGATGTAATCCACTTCTTAAATCTACTTTTATAACCTGACACACGGGAGGCGACATGCGGCAAAAGCCAGCGACGCCTCTGTTCCAGGGCGAATAGCGAGTCTTCCGTTGTTTTGATTGGCCGTCAGATTGGAGGGAATTTTGGGGTGTTAAAGCAGCTCAGAGTTGAAAAAGCGGTAGATATAAAGTCTCACAAGGTTTTGCTAGAGCTAAGTCAAGGGCGTAGATTTGGCATGGACGGTAGTGACGTGTCCCCACCAAGGGGGAACCCATCTGGGTCAGAAATGAGGCAAACACGGAAGTGGCAAAAATTGCAGTTCTCCCCTCATCCACTGGGGGTGGGTCCAGAAGTGAGCAAGTCCTCATAGACCCCCATGTTAAAAATGCCAACTTCACAGCTGAAAAAAAGATCTTTACAGCCTGGTTCAATTTTCCATTTTGTGTTTAATAGGTCTAGTTTATAGTCCTGACAACTCTGAGGGGGGTGGATTTTTTTGTAACTCTTTCGTTTAGGTGTAATAAAATGCTTGAAATTATGAATAATTAGATTTGATTGACAGGAAGCATGAGCGTCAGAGCAAGCGTTAGAGCTAGCTTCAGAGCTAGCATAAGCAGCTAGCTCCAAGGAAGGCCTCAGCCTCACGTTAATAGATGTTCGGC
Organism: Aphyosemion australe; assembly: GCA_006937985.1. NCBI lineage: Eukaryota > Metazoa > Chordata > Actinopteri > Cyprinodontiformes > Nothobranchiidae > Aphyosemion > Aphyosemion australe. Next base: position 24,782 of record SSNS01000888.1, read on the forward strand.
CATTTCGACTCTGAACTTTAGTTGTGTTTTCTGCGTGTTCGTGTTTGGATGTTAATCATGGAATTATTTGGACAAAGAGGGAAAGCTGTGGAATTNGTTTCATCTGATCTGCGGCCGCATGTCTTGGACACTCGGGTAAAGAGAGGGGCGGAGCTGTCAACTGACCACTACCTGGTGGTGAGTTGGCTTCGATGGTGGGGGAGGATGCCGGTCAGACCTGGCAGACCCAAACGTGTTGTGAGGGTCTGCTGGGAACGTCTGGCAGAGTCTCCCGTCAGAAGGAGCTTCAATTCCCACCTCCGACAGAACTTCGAACACGTCCCGGGGGAGGCGGGGGACATTGAGTCCGAATGGACCATGTTCCGTGACTCCATTGTCGAGGCGGCTGACCGTAGCTGTGGCCGCAGGGTGGCCGGTGCCTGTCGTGGCGGCAATCCCCGAACCCGCTGGTGGACACCGGCGGTTAGGGATGCTGTCAAGCTGAAGTCCTATCAGGTCTTTTTGGCCTGTGGGACTCCGGAGGCAGCTGATAGGTACCGGCAGTCTTAGCGGAATGCGGCTCGGGTGGTCGCAGAGGCAAAAACCCGGGCATGGGAGGAGTTCGGTGAGACCATGGAACAAGACTTCCGTACGGCTTCGAGGAGATTCTGGTCCACCATCCTGCGCCTCAGGAGGGGAAAGCAGTGCACTACCAACACTGTTTACAGTGGAGAGGGTGTGCTGCTGACCTCGACTTGGGACGTTGTGAATCGGTGGGCCGAGTACTTCGAAGACCTCCTCAATCCCACCGGCACGTCTTCCAGGATGGAAGCAGAGTCTGGGGATTTTGGGTTGGGCTCTCCAATCTCTGGAGCTGAGGTCACTGAGGTGGTCAAAAAACTCCTCGGTGGCAAGGCTCCGGGGGTGGATGAGATCCGCCTGGATTTCCTTAAGGCTCTGGATGCTGTGGGGCTGTGTTGGTTGACGCGGCTCTGCAATATCGCGTGGACATCGGGGGCAGTTCCACTGGATTGGCAGACCGGGGTGGTGGTCCCGCTATTTAAAAAGGGTGACCGCAGGGTGTGTTCCAACTACAGGGGGATCACACTCCTGAGCCTCCCTGGTAAGGTCTATTCAGGGGTTCTGGAGAGGAGGGTCCGTCGGATAGTCGAACCTCGGATTCAGGAGGAGCAATGTGGTTTTCGTCCTGGCCGTGGAACACTGGACCAGCTCTATACCCTTGGGGGGGTCCTGGAGGGTGCGTGGGAGTTCGCCCAACCAATCTACATGTGTTTTGTGGATTTGG
>SSNS01000888.1:47378-59006 GCA_006937985.1 Aphyosemion australe
GAGATTAATTACAGGAATTAGAAGACATGGGAATGTCAGTGCTGCTTTGCTTTAAAGACAAGATACTCGAGCTCCAGGCTGAGGTTATGGCTGGTCAAGAAAAAGAACTTCAAGCAAAACAAAATAAAGGACAAACTCAGTTTATGGAAAAACAGGACAACACATCAGCAGAAAACAGAGGTCTTCAATCACCCTCACCATTGCAGAACAAGGACATTCACGGAGAAGACAAACTTAAAGCTCAGGTTGCTGAACCTACCTTCAAGATGACAACTCCTGGTCCAAGTTCAGGTCATGCTCCTCCCCTTTGGCACAAAGAATTTAAAATATTGGGACAAATTGGAGAACCAGGTCAAAAAGATCGTCTCACCTTTTCAAGTTTGGCCCGACAGATTGAGCATGGCCTCCTCAAAGGTTTTCCAGAGACTGAGATTGTTGATGCTGTCATTCGAGCAATTATTCCAGGAATGCAACTACGCAGTTACCTAGAAGGAAAAGGTAACCTTTCATTGCCCACCTTAAGAAGAATACTGTGCTGTCACTACCAAGAAAAGAGTGCAACAGATTTATACAAACAGCTGTCATCAGAAGCACAAGGCATTAAAGAAACACCTCAGAGTTTTCTCATTCGCACTCTGGATCTAAGACAGAAAATCCTGTTTGCTTCACAAGAATCAGAGTCAAGTCTACGGTACGATCCAGTGTTAATGCAGAACATGTTTCTACACACTGTCATGACTGGGTTGCAGAATGATAACATAAAGCGGGATCTTCAGCCATTCCTGGAGCAAGCTGGAGTTTCTGATGAACTCTTGTTTGAAAAACTGAACATTGCATGTGCTTATGAGAGTGAGAGACAAGAGAAGAAAAACATGAGTGTACCACAAAGACCTGTAACCATTCACTCTACCAGTCTGGCATAACCCAGGAGAAGAAAGAGAAAATAGCTCAGATAGGCGACAGTAAGAATCAACTGACATTCTTTCTGAACTGCAAGAGATGAAAGCTAATATGTAAAAGACCTTAAAGCTGAAGTGTCCTCCATCAAAGAGAGTATGCAATAACCCCCTCATCTTCAGGGACCACACCCAGGACCAGGCTGCACATCACTACCGCCAGCAACAGCCTTCTATGATCAGCCACAGATACCTATAACTACAGCACCTCATGGCTATCTTCAACCACCTCCCGTACCATATGCCTACCTGCAGTCTCTTGCAGTCCATCACAACTATTCTGCACCCCTTCCAACACAACATGACCAACTACCACCACCTCAAAGATATGGAAACCAACGTCCCTTCTTCACACCCGCAGCACAACCCAGGAGAAGATGCTATGCCTGCCAGCAGGAAAATTTGGAGGATTGCATCCACTGTTTCAAGTGCGGCAGCAGTGAACATTTTTCAGCTGGATGCAGAATGAGAAGAATGAACCACACCAGAGGAAGCAATTTAAACAGACAAGGGTTACCCAGCGGAGCAGGGAGTAGCCACATCGCCATCAGTGCCTCAACTTTGTACACACTGCGGTATAGGTGGGTCAGAGGTGAGATTACGTCAATGTTCATCGTGCAAAAATGTACTGTACTGTTCTGAAACATGTCAGTTTGAACATTGGGGTATTCACAGAAATCAGTGTTAAAACACTTCATGTCATACAGTCCATGCAAAGCGTCGGAAGAAGAAAGGAAGAAAGAAGAAAAATAAGGTTGCACCACTTATTGGAAAAAATACTTGTTTGACTGTAATATTGAGGGACAACAAGTTGAAGCTTTGTGGGACTCTGGTTCTCAGGTGACTGTAGTAAGTGAACAATGGAAACATGTACATTTACCACATGTGGGTTTGAAAGATGTCACTGAAATAATCGAAGGTAACGATACTTTGAACCTCATCGCAGCTAATGGTGAAGAAATGCCATATTTAGGGTGGATAGAGGTTACATTTAAATTAGCTGCAAATGGGGTTTCAACAACTGAGATTGTCATCCTCACCCTAGTGATTAAAGGCGACAGTTCTGCTCGACCTATTGTTGGTTCAAATGTTATGGGTCTTATAGTAGATACTGAGCTACAACAAGAAAAAGATTCAGACAGACAGCAGTTGATTAAAACTGTCCAGGCAGTCTTTTCAGGCTTTGAAGTGTATGATGCAGAGGTTTTACTTGCCAGCATTGTTGCTGGACAGCAACACGTGGAGTATAGCGTCAGAACAGCTAAAGAGCAAGTCTGTGTCCCAAAACATACAACAGTAAAGGTTGAGTGCCGTGTCATGTCACTATCCTTGCAGGAAGATACAGCTTTGATTTTTGAACCTAGTGTCAATCCCACATAGTCAGAAGGTCTAGAGTTCACTGACACTTTACTGAAATTAGGAAAAGAGGCACCACCATTCATCACTATAAATGTGCAAAACCCAACAGATCATGACATCATACTGCAGGGAAAAACGGTTATTGGAGTAGCACAACTAGTTCAGTCAGTGTATCCAGCAACTATTTTGAAGAAACTGTGCCCCACTTCCTCAGTAGCGGTGGACTATGTAGAGGTAAAGACAGCACATCCACTTGACAGTGACTGGGATCCGCCGGTCAACTTGGACAATCTTAGCCCCTGTGAAAAAGAACTAGTAAAACAAATGTTGAGAGAAGAATCAGATTTCTTTTCCTATTCCGACGATGACATTGGCTGTATTAAAGATTTACAACTGTCCATATCACTAAAAGATACTGAGCCTGTAGCTAAAACCTATATCTCAGTACCAAAACCCTTATACCAGGAACTGAAAAACTATCTCCATGATCTGATCACGCAGGGTTGGGTTCGCAAATCTCATTCCCCTTACACATCACCGGTAGTGTGTCCGAAAAAAAAGATGGTAGTTTGCGTCTTTGCATAGACTACCGCGAGTTGAATAGGAAAACTGTGCAAGACCGCCAGCCTATTCCTAGAGTGCAGGATATTTTGGATGGTTTGGGAGGGAACTCATGGTTTTCACTGTTAGATCAGGGTAAAGCTTACCATCAGGGATTTATCATCTACAGTTGGTGAACTAAGGACGATTATGGGCCTCCTGAGTTATCGCCAATATATCCGTGATTTTTCTCAAATCGCTGCACCCCTCTACGACTTGTTGAGAACTCCTGCAGAAGTTAAACAGAAGGATGACAGAGCTACAAGGACAAGACAGAACAATGTGATGAGTTCGCGCACCACGCCATACCACCCCGAAGGCAACGGCCAGGTTGAGCGTTTTAATCGTACGCTCTTGCAAATGCTGAGAACATTGACAGACAAACAAAAGTCTAACTGGAAGGACTCATTAAACAGGCTGATTTTTGCGTACAACTGTACAAAATGTGAAGTGACTGGATATTCTCCTTTCTATCTCCTCTTCGGAAGAACCCCGAGGCTTCCAGTTGATGTACTCTTCCGCTTGACACCTGACACAGGCACACCTGATCAAAGGGAGTACATGCGAAAATGGCGTGAAGGAATGAAAGAGGCTTATGAAATGACACAAAGCAATGTGAAAAAATCTGCTGACAGAGGAAAAAAGAACCATGATCGCAAGATGATGAGCTCAGAACTGNAAAATAAACAGAAGAATGACATTTTTTTCCATTACACACTTCTCTCTTTTTTTTCACTATGGATCCAAGTAGAGGACATTTTGTGTGGAATTTTGTGACAGCCCGAGTGTCCACAACTGACTGTGCAAGTAACCTGAGGTAATCCTGAAGTGCCAGGGAAGCTGCTACGAGAGTTGAGTGCATCAACGGCTTTTACAATTAAACACTAATCCTGAGAGAACTGTCTGATTTCCTCCTCATTGCTGCATCAAAATTTGAACATGTGACATGGAAAAACAAAGCATCACTCATCTTAATGATAAACAATCACCTGCAGAAAAGAAACAGAGAGGAACCCCCTCCAACTTACCCATTGTGTGGACAGACAGACACCAGCAGTTGCTGGAGGAACTTTTGGATCATTTGGTGGAGCCACAAGTTCTTGCATTTCCTGATTTTGATAAACCATTTGTGTTACACACAGATGCCTCAAATTTGGGCTTAGGTGCGGTTTTATAGCAGGAACAAGGAGGAAAAATGCGCGTCATTGCTTATGCTTCACGGACTCTCACTGACTCAGAAAAGAATTAACACTTCCACTCTGGAAAGCTGGAGTTCCTTGCCTTGAAGTGGGCTGTTTGTGAAAAATTTAGGGACTATTTAATCGGCTCGTTATGCACTGTATATACGGATAATAATCCGCTTACATATGTTTTGTCAACTGCAAAGTTGAATGCAACAGGATGTCGGTGGGTTGCTGAACTGGCAGATTTTCACCTCACCATTCGATACCGACCTGGAAAAGAGAACATAGATGCCGATTGCCTTTCAAGGTTACCAGTATGTATTGACACTATGATGAAATACTGCACTGAAGAAATGTCATCTCGTTCGGTCCATGCAGTAGTACAGTCAGTTGAGGACCCAAACTCTCATGCCATATGGTCCATGGCGTTGTCTGCGCAGTGCAAAGAAATCAACACTTCAGATCATAAGTCTCTCTTGCCAGAAGAGATTTGTCAAGCTCAGCGAGAAGATAAAAATCTCGGCCCAGTGATTGAGTGTCATTGATTGAACAAGAAACCTGACGAAAAAAACAGTTAAAAACTTTCAGCAAACAAAGCAAAAGACTTATGAGTAAATGGGACAAACTTACCTTGGATGCCGATGGCATCCTGCGTCGGACAACAACCAAACGAACACAACTAGTCTTACCTGAAAAGTACAAGACAACTGTCATGACAGAGCTGCATAATGAAATGGGGCACCAGGGTGTTGACCGTACAACTTCACTGGTACGTGAGAGATTTTTTTGGCCTTACATGCAACACGAGATTGAACATTATGTGACTCGTTCATGTCTGAAAGATAAGATGCCAAGTCGAGGGACTAGAGCGCCATTAACTAACATTGTCACGACCCAGCCATTCGAGTTAGTCTCCATTGATTTTCTTCATGTTGACAGGTCTGCAGGTGGCTATGAATATATATTAGTTGTGATTGACCATTTTTCTAGATTCGTCCAGGCTTATGTTACAACCTCCAAATCTGCAAAGACTGTGGCAGACAAACTTTTTAATGATTATGTCCTAAGATTCTGATTCCCTGAATCAAGGAGGTGAATTCGAAAACCAGCTCATGTCTCAGCTACAGAACGTCTCCGGACTGATGAGTTTGCGCACCACGCCATACCACCCCGAAGACAGCGGCCAGGTTGAGCGTTTTAATCGTACGCTCTTGCAAATGCTGAGAACATTGACAGACAAACAAAAGTCTAACTGGAAGGACTCATTAAACAGGCTGATTTTTGCGTACAACTGTACAAAATGTGAAGTGACTGGATATTCTCCTTTCTATCTCCTCTTCGGAAGAACCCCGAGGCTTCCAGTTGATGTACTCTTCCGCTTGACACCTGACACAGGCACACCTGATCAAAGGGAGTACATGCGAAAATGGCGTGAAGGAATGAAAGAGGCTTATGAAATGACACAAAGCAATGTGAAAAAATCTGCTGACAGAGGAAAAAAGAACCATGATCGCAAGATGATGAGCTCAGAACTGGAACCTGGAGATCACGTCCTGGTGAGGAACTTGACCCCAAGAGGAGGGACCGGCAAGCTCCGTAGCCACTGGGAGTACGTCATCCACAAAGTGGTACGTAGAGTAAATAAGGATGTTCCAGTTTCTGAAGTGGTACCTGAACAGGGTAAAGGGAGAAACAGTAGAATACGCAACATGTTGCTCCCCTGTGACCATCTACCATTGGAGGCTCCATTGAAAGTTCCCAGATCGCAAAGAAAAAATGTGAGATTGAACAGAGATAACGTCCTTCAAAGCCAACAAAATCCTGACAGTGACGAAGATTCAGAAGATGAACTGTTTTACTATCCACAACCGGAGCAGATTCCGCACCCATGCTCACACGTCCAACTGGAACAAACCAATCAGGTAACAAATCCTGATCGTGATGTGGAATATGCCACTCAAGAAGAGGAAAGAGGTAGTGTGTTGGATGTGGAAGATAATCAGGAAACTGATGATTTACCAGTACAAGACAGGGCAGCAACACAATTGGGCAACTGTGAATATGACCATGAGCCGCTTCCCACCCCACCTCCTTTACATGAACGTCTCATTGAAAGTGAACAGGTCCTAGAAAGGCCCAGAAGAGAGCGAAGACCACCGAAACGTTTCACATATGATGAGCTGGGTTATCCATCTTGTTCTCATCTTGGACCACCAGTTGGGTTTATACATGAGCAAGATTCTGTGCAACATTTTGTTCCCTCATGGTCTGTTCCATTTAGTCAGGTCCAGCCCGGACACCCACTTATCGGTCGCTGCTCTTATATGGATGTTCGAGGCCCCTAATGGACTAGGTAGTGATAAAATTTTAGGCAATCGTTGCAGATGGTGAATGTCGAGGACGACATTTATGTTGAAGGGGAGTGTGTAGAGATTATAAAAAGAATAATTTAATGTAGAGAAACGTCACAGGTTAAAAATAATATTTTTTTTATTTCATGATCAGCTGGTTAAAAACATATTTTCTTTATTCCATGATTAAAATACATATTTGTTATTTTACAAGACAAGCTAATGTAAACATATAATTTAGTTCATAAGTGAGAATGAGTGAGTACAATGCACTGCCATTATCGATCGAGTGATCTGTGATCTATTATTTCTGCCTTTTGAGACGAAGTAAAAAAGGATCATAAATTGTTCAAAATGTATTTTCTTTAAAATTACTTTTTTTATTTCTACTATTCTAACTGTTTTTAGAGAGCAGTAACCTTTCTACAGTTTGTTATAAGAGGTTTTTCACAGCTCTTTAATTGATTGGTAAGGTCTGAGTTGACGCAGGGGGAACGTAGTAGAGGCTGACAATTTTTTGGGATCCCAGTGGGTCACGTGAGTCCTGCGGGATTCCCGTGAAATGGGAGTCAAGTAATTTATAATCACGTTACTGGGACAAAACAGGAAAAATAATCAACGGGAGTGGGCAAGAGTGGGAATTGAAATAAATTTAGATTCCTGTTCAATATGAAACAAGTTTCTTTTAAAATAATGTGTCGTTTTAATTTACATTTAGTTCTGTCTGACCTTTCTGATACACTGATTGTGCACGTCGGCCAGTCGGACATTACTGTCGTTCCTCTTCTCTTAACTTGCCCCAAAAAAAAAAAAAAATCTCCCTGAAAACCACAACTGTTGATAATTTGCTCTGATTCAGTGACACAAACATTTTTTCCAATAATCCATCAGAGATCGCGTCAGCAGCAGCAGCTGCTGCAGGAGCGCTTCCTCCGAGCATTTGATCTGCGCTCCGTGAGCACCGGAGCTTTAATTAAAGCTGTATCACAAACGCGAGGTAACTTAAGATCATTTCTTATTATTGTGATATTTGTGCTGAGCTAAACCCAGACAGAATGAATTTTTGTCCTCAACGGCGGTTTATTAGAGTAGTTTAACAAACAGCTGAGATAAAACCACATCTCCAACTTTCAGTTTCATTCTTCAGCCTCCGCCTCTCTTAAAGGAACAGTAACAGTAGACTACAATAGCACTCACTAACCATTACATTTAGAACCATTTTCATATATACTCTGTTGTTTCTGGTGTTTCATAATAAATTCTAGTAATTATATGATCTCTAATAATTTCCTGATAAACTCTGTTGGTTTATTTTCTAAGCAGAGGGAATTTAATCCTCGTTTTCTGAATTTGGCAGAAAATCACATTGATGGTTCTTTTTTAAAATTATATCAGCAGATTATTTTTACAATAAAAATATGTATAATATAATATAAAGGTCAGAGGTCACTACAGAACCCAATTTTAAATAGTTACAAATCTGAAGCCCCTGAGGACATTGTATACGTGGTTCAAAAATGTCCTGCATCGTTGCAAACACTGGTCACTGACTAGCAGCTGATTTGTCACTATAAGTCACATGACCAGCGCTGAACTTCATCTCTCAATGCGCAGCCGTGAGCCGCCACATTTGACAATATGGACAGAAACAAAGATGAGCTGGAGGAGCTAATTAAGGGGGAAAATACCTGCATCACCACGAAAAAACTGTCATGGATCTGAAACTTCACACAGTTTTCTGGGAGTTGTCAGTGACGGAGTGGAAACACCTTACACCGTTGTGATTGTTTTTTTGGATTTGTTTAGAATCACAGAAACACCTGCTGGGAGTGGGAGGGAGCGGGAATCATGTTGTTGGGATTGGGAAAAAACACCTGCTGGGAGTGGGAGGGAGCGGGAATCATGTTGTTGGGATTGGGAAAAAACACCTGCTGGGAGTGGGAGGGAGCGGGAATCATGCTGTTGGGAATGGGATGGGAGCAATTTTTATTTTTCCTTGCTTTCTGGGATTGGGACAAGAGGGTTTTTTTACTATGGGAGCGGGTTGGGAAAGCAAAGAAAATCCACTCCCGTGTCACCCTCTAGAACAGGGGTGCCCAATCCTGGTCCTGGAGGGCCAGTATCCAGCACATTTTAGTGGTTTCTCTGCTTCAACACATTTGATTCAGTGGTTGAATCACCTGTGCAGCAGCTCACCAAGCTCTGCAAGCGTAGAAGTTTTTGAGCCATCCTTTCGTAAACATTCCCTCGTTGGTTTAGTCACAACTTGACTTAAACCACAAGCTTCTGTGATTGAACAAAGCTTTTTCCTCAAAGGACATTGTTGAGATTTCCAATCAATATTTAAGTCTCCCATAAGATATATTTCATTAGCATGGTCACACACATGATCTATCATCGTGCATATACTATCCAAATAGACCAGATTTGCATTTGGTGGCCTGTAACAACAACAAATCAACAGTGGTTTCAAATGAGAGATGTGAACTTCAAGCCATAGTGCTTCAATCTCATTTATCATTAAATCCATTCTTATTTTAACTGGTATATGCTCTAAAATAAAAACAGCAACTCCACCACCATGTGTATCTCTGTCCTTCCTATATATCCTATAACCTTGGATATTCAGTGCACAATCTTCAAATGTTGAATCCAGATGAGTCTCTGATACTGCAAGAATATGTATATTTCCTTCTAATAATATATTTGAGATATCAGGTAGTTTATTCCTGAGACTACATATATTTAAATGTGCCACCTTCAATCCCTTTGTGGGCAAATTACCAAAGTTAAACATCCTAATTTATTAACATCTTACTGTATATAATGCTTACATTTTTTAATTGTAACATCATAGAGTTACTGCATTGGTTTACCATATAACTAGGTTCAGACAACAATAAACACAACCACAAAACACATGGACATAATAAAAAGCACACCAAACCTAAATCCCAATAGTCTGTGATTATTGTTGATCTAAAATATTAATTTTCTCCTATAAGTCCTGCCTAAGAACAAAGATATCCCTCATAGTTCCCTTTAAACAAAATTCCCATCTATTTAATGCAACTCAACACTGTCAATCCCTTCTCCACTTCTTCTTACTGGGAGAGTCTCATGGTCATGTGACAAATTCACCCAATCAGCAGCGTTGTTGATGTAATCACATGACCATAGCAAAACCAAAACATTGTTCGTGTCACCCGAGAGCCGATTATTAGGATTATATCTATCCATAAATTACAAAATAAAATGAAGAAAGGAGGGATTGGAATAACTGAACCTCTCATACTCTTCACCCATCCACCGTCGAGTCTGTCGCTCCATCCATTGCGTTATTTTCAGCGGACCAGGCTGTAAGATTTTTTTCCTCATGGCTTTGGAGGAACGCTTCTAACTTTGCTGGATCCTCAAAGTAGTTGTGATTATGACCCTTGGATACTTTTATCGTCGCCGGATACATCAAGAAAGCTTGGAACCCCGCTTTTCGTGCCCTCTCCATGGCAGGATAGCAGGATTTGCGTCGGACCCATGTCTCTACGCTGTAGTCAGCGGTGAAGCGGACCTCTTTTCCTCCCATCTCCAGCGGTGAGTCTCTCGCAGCTTTCAGAATCCTTGCTCTATCCGTGAATCGTAAGCACACAAAAATCAGCACTCGTGGCCTGTTGAGGGTCTTGGTCCGAGGAGCTCCAATCCTATGCGCTCTCATAATTTCTGGCGGTGTGTCTTTCAGCACAGGGAACCACAGCGGTAGCTGAGCATTAACATACTGTGTAGCATTAGGGCCTTCTTCTCCCTCAGGCAGACCATGAATACAAATGTTGTTTCTCCTGCCACGATCTTCAAGCTCAGCTATCTTGGCCTCCACTTCTGTTAATGTTTTTGACAAAGATTTTGTTGTTTGCTCCACTTTTTCTGTGCGCTTTGTCAGCGTGGTATGTGCTGCGCTCAGGTCTTTGATATCCTCTCTCATTGTCACTAAATCCAACTGAAGTGAATCAAATCGCTGTTCAATACTGGTAAATCTCTCCTTAGAAATAGCCTCAGCTTTGGAGAAATGTTTCTCAAGAGCAGCATCAATAATAGAGGTCAGCGTCTCGTTTGTCTCCATTGTTTGTTGGCCTCCTTTGGCAGCTGACTGTTGATTTGATCTTGTCCCACGCGGCATATGAAACAATTAAATCCACCTTTAGCAGCACAAAATCAAGATTTCTCCTTGTATACCGATTAGTCAGTTATTCCAGTGAAGAAAGTAGAGGGACTATTACTTCACCATATAAATTAGCAGGAGGAGAAGTACACGCAGCTACACCTCAGCAGCCATCTTGCTGAATTAAGGGGGAAAATACCTGCATCACCATGAAAAAACTGTCATGGATCTGAAACTTCACACAGTCTTCTGGGAGTTGTCAGTGACGGAGTGGAAACACCTTACACTGTTGTGATTATTTTTTTGGTTTTGTTTAGAATCCCAGAAACACCTAGCCTGGCAAGCCATCCTATATATGTGAATATATAGTCTGGCCACGACCCAATTGGCGGCTCTCAGTCGTGAGGCGGGATCTACGGTTGTCTTTCAAAATGTCAGCACGCAATTGGATAGCGCTAGGACCAATCAGAGTGACGAACAACATGACGTAATCACGGCGACGGTAAAGCGGGAGGCTTTAATGGCGTCTAACATCAATGATTTCTGTGGTTTTTGTATGAAAAACACGCGAATATCAGGTGTACTGGGACATTGCACTACTTTGTTTGATAAAAATAAGAAGCTGCTAAGTATATCAGACAGACTTACGCACGTTGGAGTCTAAATAATCCAATGTTGATGACAAAGCCGTTTCAAACGAACGTGTTTTCCGAGTTTCCGCCATGTTGCTTGGGTTCGCGGCCGCAGCGCTGACGTCATCGGCTACTCCCGCTCTGTGATTGGCCCATGATATAGAGCGCTGTGATTGGCCCAACCAAAACTATAGCGAGTTGTGATTGGATAGACACAGCAGTGGTTTGGGCTGCGAGGGTTCCAATGAAGCGTGCCTAGACCAAACTCTGCAAAGCAAGAATTGGTCTAGTTCACTAGGCTAAGAAACACCTGCTGGGAGCGGGAATCATGTTGTTGGGATTGGGAAAAAACACCTGCTGGGAGTGGGAGGGAGCGGGAATCATGTTGTTGGG
>SSNS01000888.1:59032-77968 GCA_006937985.1 Aphyosemion australe
GAAGCCTGTTAATCACCTGCTGATTGAAATCAGGTGTGTTGAAGCAGAGTTAAAACTAAAACCTGCTGGATACCGGCCCTCCAGGACCAGGATTGGGCACCCCTGCTCTAGAACGTAGCACTTCCGCTCGTCCATTATTACACTGGAAGTGAGAGAAGTAACATCGTGTCCATGTTGTTTCTTCACTGTCCCCCTTTTTCAGATAAAGATTCAGACTGTTATACGTTTATATTCTTGTGTGTGTTAATTAAACTTGGGAAAATGCCTGTGCAATGCTTGTAGTAAAACCTGAGTAAATTAGCACGGTTTGAAAGCTACGTGTGCCCGTTTCCTTGCTAGCTGGGCCTCGTGCCACTGAGATGGCGGCTACAGGAAGGAACTATAAAGTTGTTGTCTGATGGTTATCATTGGTGAAAGATGTTTTATGAATCCAGACGGTTTTTTTATTATTTTGTAAAAGAAAGAGTGATGTAAAATGCTGTAATTTTACAAGACATCATCCTGCTTAAGTTTTCATATGACACATTCATGATGCATGCATATGATACAGAAGTCCAGTAGCCAAATGATATGTGGTTTACATTTATTTTATGCTAACAAGTTATTTTTTTATATTATGTGCATGTAATGCAGAAATTTGTTGTATTTTGCTGAAAGTTCATTATTACACTGGAAGTGAGAGAAGTAACATCGTGTCCATGTTGTTTCTTCACTATCCCCCTTTTTCAGGGGTGTAACACATACATGAGGTGGTTGACTAGTAGGTCACCAATCCTACATCCTGTATCACTTGCATTTAATATCAGAGACAGATCATTTACATACATATTAAATAGGAAAGGAGATAGAATTCCACCCTGACGAACCCCATTGGTCACCTGGAATGGATTTGATATCACATTCCTCCATCTCACTCTCATTGTCTGATGGGTGCACCAGTAGATCAAAATCCTAATTAAAAACCCAGGAACCCCACTATCAACTAGCTTTTGAAATCATTTCTCATGATTCACACGATCAAATGCCTTGGAGGCGTCAATGAAACATGTAAACATTGTGGTATTTTGCTTTTTATATTTATCTAGAATTTCCTTTAGTGCAAATATACACAAGTCAGTTCCATAATTTCGTTTAAAACCAAATTGTCTGAAATCAGGACATATCTCTCAAGCCTGTTCAATAACACCATCTCCTATTGGTCTATAGTTGTCAGAGCTGTTTAGCTTCCCCACTTTATCTTTGACAACGGGCACTAGAACAACAGAGAGCATAGAGTCAGGCAGCCTTCCATGTACAAAAAATCCTGAAAAACACATTGCCACTAGAGGGCACAATTTCTTACTGGCATACTTTATATGCTCAGCCGTTATCTTATCCAGACCATAGGCCTTATTATCTTTCAACTTCAGGATCAATTCATAGATTTCTGCAGTGGTAACACTTACATCATCATTGAACTTTATGTTATTCACTACAGGTACTGTGCTCTTTATACAATTCAGCAGTTCAGAATATTTATACGCCATGGCTTTGCAATCTCTTCAGCACCACACACCCCATCAATATTGAATGGAAGTGTTGTTCTGCAATTATTGATAGTTTTTATCTCTTTCCAAAAGTCATTAACATTATTATTTTGCAACATTCTAGCCAGTGAATCTGCCATCATAGTGTTCTCATTCCTTTTAATATAGCGAAGTGCATATTTAAATTGAGCATTTGTGCATTTCTTATTGGGCCATGCCTAGTCGTGCCAGACTCTACCCATTCTTAAATTCATAATGTGCCTCTGCATGAAGCTCCTCCACACAAACCTTCCAGCCTGGCCTCCCCTGATACCTTTTAACCTGACCTTTATTCATAATACCAGAAGAAGCCGTGCTTAGAGACTCAACAATTGTTTCATACATAAGACATAGCTCCTTCTGATGTACTTCACTTTTACAGTTCATATCCTGACATCATAAAGCATCTTTTGGAACCTTGATTTTACCCAACAACTCATCAGTATGATTAACATATTTATAAAGATCTGTAGTAGATAGTTTCCATTTTTCCCACATCAATACCCCTATCCACAGGCAGCAGTATTGGTAGGTTGCCCGTGTTCAGTGTCATTCGAAAAGGTATATGATCTGTGGTAGCCAGCTCATAATCAATTTTCATCATACTGATAGAGTCATGAGCATTCACCGTACTGACACAGTGGTCTAACCAAGACGTAGTATTAAATTTAAGATATCTGAAGTGTTCATTGTGTATAATAAGAATATTATTATGGATATCTGGAATATATAACAGATATCCGCAATACATATTCAGTCTGCCTAATAAATGTTAAAATGTCCACCGTAGTTTTTTTTTTAAGGATATGGATATGTCTCTGTTAGCCGAGGTTGTTTTACACAACGGAATCCAAGTTGCACTGATGGAGGTTTCACTTATAAAAACTCAGACAGACTGGAGAAGTACTCTTTTGAGCTTGGTAGCAGACAGCCAGTAGCTTCCACACACACTCTCTCTGCCAAAGCTCTCCTTTTATTTCCTCATCTGTCATAGGTCAAAGGGTAACACACAAGTCACTTCCGTTTTCCTTGACCCGTAGCCAGAATAAATCTCATATAACATATATACATATATACACACATAACATCAGAACATAAGACTTAACAGTCTCAAATCAGTGCAGTAGTTGGATATCCTTAAATAAAATTTCTCCTACTAAAAAATACCTGATATCTGAATTTTCAATTAGAATAGTAATAATATTAACTCCATTAGTTGTTCTTGCTTTAAACACAGTGTGTTTAAACCAGAGGTGTGGTTTTTAGTTAAATGTTAAAATAGTTCATTAAATTCAAATTCAGTCCAGAGCCACCTGCTGGTATTCTTATGATCAACAAGAATAAAATAAACACATTCAATTTTTTTTGCATGAAACAGCTGGGTTTGTGGTGAACAAATAGTCATTGAGTTAAGGTTTTACTACTTTAGGTAAAACGGGTGCTTAACAACCTGTGTAAAGGCACCAGAATGCAGGAAATGGCAGCATAGCCCCCCCACCCCCCGACCGTGTCCCCCCAACATTTTTTCTGCTCACGACGCCCCTGGTGGAGATGCATCCAAACGGATGAGAGTAAGCACAAGAAAGAACAACAGGAATGAGCTGCACTTGAAACGATGTTGATAAAAAAACAGAAAAGGTTTGTGAGCATAAACATTTAGAAGTTATATCTTTGACCGTATGCAAACAGTGACAACAGAGGGTTACCAATCTGCTCCTCTACCTCTACCTATGGGCGTTCCTCAAGGGTCAATACTGGGCCCAACCTTATTCAAAATCTATATTCAATAACATTGTTAATGCTGTTGACAGTTCTCATATACATTTATATGCGGACGACACCATTTTATATGCATGCAGTTCTTCTTTGAATGCAGCTTTGTCCTCCTTGCAGCACAGCTTTAATTGTCTTCAACATGCCTTCTCCAACCTTCACCTTCATTTAAACACAAGTAAAACAAAGTTCACGATCTTCAACCGTAACTTACCGCAATCAACTTGCCACTCTAGTATTGTTTCCCTGGATGCTACAGAACTACAACTTGTCAGTTCCTATAAGTATCTGGGTATCTGGCTTGACAGCACACTTTCATTTGACATTCACATTAATTCATTACTCTCTAAAGTCAAGTCAAGGATTGGGTTTCTATACCGCAACAGGTCATCCTTTACTCATTCTGCAAAGCAAACCTTGGTCAAAATGACAATCCTTCCCATCTTAGATTACGGTGACATCATTTATAGGACTGCTTCCAAAAACCTTCTTCATAAACTCGATGTCATTTATCACTCAGCAATCCGTTTGGTCACTGGTGCCCCTTTCACTACTCATCATTGTGATCTGTACTCACTCGTTAACTGGCCATCACTCCATTCCCGCAGGTTGTTACATTGGTATCAATTTATATACAAAACAATCATCGGTAGAACACCGTCATATCTTCACTCATTACTCATCACTTCCAACAACCAGTGCATTTTACGTTCCAGTAACCTAATATGTATGGTTATTCCCAAAGCTCGCACCTCCTTTGGCCGCTCCTCATTCCAGTTTGCTGCTCCCAATGACTGGAATGAACTGCAAAAATCACTAAAGCTCACTACCTACGTTCCATTATCTACCTTCAATAATTCATTGCATTCAATAGTTTCTGATCAATGTGCGTGCTGCTGAGTACCTAAAGACTGTTTTAAGTATGTAACTTGTACATATTATATATGCACTGTAAACCCAAAAGTCCAATGAGCTCAAAAGTTTTATAATCATAGAAATCAAAAGTAGCAAACACGTCAAAAGAACTTATAACTTATAAGCAGATTCAACTTTTACTTAAGTTTTCTTGATTAGAATAGAAGATTATGAGTAAATGAAACATTTTGTGTCAAAGTTATTGAGTTAAGATGCGTAATGACGTCATGACGTACGTTCGTGAATGTGAACAGCGTACTTTCTTGAACATGAACCTCTTCGAAAAGTTTTCAAGATGGCGGAGGTCTGAAGCAAAGCAAGAAAATATGTAAGTAAAATGTAAGAAAACGTTTATTTTGTTTGTTTTTTTATCTATTGAGCTGCTGTAGATTGTTACCAGAGAAATATTGCGTCCGTGTTGAATCATTTCGTTTGAAAAACTGAAGTTTTACGTCACCGAGTCGGCGCACATTTTTGAATCGGCCAACCGCTCGGTATTTTAATGCAAGCCTAGATTGAGACTAAAACGCCAGTGGCAGCCACGTACCAGTCGGTGGGAAATATTATTGCCAGTGGTTTACTTATTTTCACCGTAAGCTTTGTGATATGGTAATGGTTACGTTTAGGCGAAATATGTTTGACGTATTTTAACCTAATGACCACCGCGGTGTAAACGTGGGCTAAGCTAGCTGTCTCGTGGTAACGTGAGTTGTGGTTTTTCTGTTCCTTTTAACAGCTTGAAGTGGGATTGGAGCATTAAAGACAGTTCTCGCCAAGCTCCGAGGTAAGTTTTTATTTGTATTTTAATCATATTGTGTTATTCGTGTACTGAAGAAGACAAATACAGGTGGGCAAAATTATATATGATGGGGTGACCAAACGTCCTCTTTTCCCCGGACATGTTCACTTTTCACCGTCTGTCCGGGGCGAGCAGGGGGGTTTCCTATATTGATGAAAATGTCTGGGTTTTCATCCAGGAGCCGGGTTTGAATTACGGGGAGCTGGAAGCCCTCAACAACACACCCAGTGAAGCCCGAAAAAATATCCTGTTTCTACCTATATTACATTATTTATATGGACTCTCAGCGTACCGGGGATTCTTTTGTGAGGAGAGGACAGATGATGCTGATTGCTGAAGCTGCGTCCTGCACGGCCACAGTAACATTCTCAAAGTGGCGCCACCAAAAATATAATTAACACGCGATTGTTCATGTCCGTTCATATAATCTTCTGTTTTACTTCTGTCTATTAATCTTATCTTTTATTCGTGTCTGACGCACTCCGCAGTGGAGCGCGTCACCCGTCCGCTGGTGATTTTGCGCAGCGCACACTCCACTATTTTTTAGCCGGTAGATTCATTTGACCTGTTTACTTCAAAAGCAACTCGAGGTGATTCAGGAGGAAGGCAGGAAACAGTTTATTCTGGTGGATTGAGGAGAAGCAGGAAGATCAGACAGACAGGACAGGAAAATATTCAAATAAAAAACAAGACAACAAAGTTCTTGAAAAGGAAAATGTTGGTAGATTTATCCACTACACCTTTTGACCTTCATAAAGCAATAATTCATAAGCATGTAATATTTATATATTTGATACAATTCAGGTCACCTTCAAAATTCAGTCCCACTTCCAGGGCCGTATCAAGGCATTTTGGGGGCCATGGCAAACAGACCCCCCCCCCCCCCCCCCCCCCCCCCCCCCCCCCCCCCCCCACTGGGCTTCCCCAGAATCCTCTGTGTAATTCAAACCCTGCCCAGGAGTATTAATTGTAGTGTTTGCAAAAACACCTCGGTTTACATATGAATTGTTCTAGAGCCATTTTGTTGGCAGAATCTGATATTTTAGCTCTAACCCAGATAGCAAGCTTACATTGAAACAATGTAGAATCCACATTGCATTGTCAATGTTATACCATTGAATCAATATCATTTTGCACCCAAATTTAATATTGAAACAATGTTGATTTATTAACTATAGACCAATGCCATTACAATTGTATTTCAATTAACCTGAATATTGAAACAACATTGAAATTTCAACACAACTACAGATCAATGCATTTTCACTCATTTTTCAATTGAGAGAAATAATCACAGTATCCCTGCTGTCTCTGTCAGAATTCATCAGTTTTGCAACATTGATTCAACATCTAGTTTGCATCAAGATTTCAATGTCAACCATTTTGATGATTCAGATGAAAAATCAATATTGTTTCAATGTAAGCTTGCTATCTGGGTTAGGCACCATTCTGGGTCTTTTTTCACCCGGTTCTGAGCTGCTGAACCCCGCCAGAAATATTTAAATTAACCTCCNCCCCCCCCCCCCCCCCCCCCCCCCACTGGGCTTCCCCAGAATCCTCTGTGTAATTCAAACCCTGCCCAGGAGTATTAATTGTAGTGTTTGCAAAAACACCTCGGTTTACATATGAATTGTTCTAGAGCCATTTTGTTGGCAGAATCTGATATTTTAGCTCTAACCCAGATAGCAAGCTTACATTGAAACAATGTAGAATCCACATTGCATTGTCAATGTTATACCATTGAATCAATATCATTTTGCACCCAAATTTAATATTGAAACAATGTTGATTTATTAACTATAGACCAATGCCATTACAATTGTATTTCAATTAACCTGAATATTGAAACAACATTGAAATTTCAACACAACTACAGATCAATGCATTTTCACTCATTTTTCAATTGAGAGAAATAATCACAGTATCCCTGCTGTCTCTGTCAGAATTCATCAGTTTTGCAACATTGATTCAACATCTAGTTTGCATCAAGATTTCAATGTCAACCATTTTGATGATTCAGATGAAAAATCAATATTGTTTCAATGTAAGCTTGCTATCTAAGCCAGGTGTTCTGACAGAGCACCGGGAAAAAGTGGGTCCCAACGTGGTTTGTGTGGCGTTGCCATAGTGTGACATCATCGGTAGGCACAGATCCCCTGTCCTCTTTTTTGGAAATGGAAATATGGTCACCCTAATATATGAACCCCTCCCGGGCCTAGTAAACATTCACCTACATCGAGCACATTTGTTTTGAATGCATAAAAAATCCAAAAAAGAGTGTTAGAACTATTTTAATGTGTGACTGAGTGCTTGATTTTAGTAGAATTTAATCCCCTGTTTCTTTGCTTAGACATGGGATTCTAAATAATCAGGAGTTTATCAGGAACTGCCAGCCTCTGTTGGTAATTTATAGTACATTAATTTATAGAATGAATAAAATGTATTCAATGTATTGGACTAATACTACTTATTAAACGTGTTACAGGAACACACACCAGGGACATTCCAGGAGGAGGAGTCAATATGTTTAGGGTGTTTGGACATGATTTTGAGGCTTGTAAGGCCACTGGGTTTCTAAAGTGAGTATAATTAGTATAATTTAATCCCCTATTTATTTGCTTAGACGTGGATTCTTAAGAATCAGTTTATCATGAACCGCCAGCCTCTCTATTGGTAACTTAAATTACATTTTATTCAATCTATAAATCAATGTATTGGACTAATACTACTTATTAAATGTGTTACAGGAACACACACCAGGGACCATTCCAGGAGGAAGAGTCTATTCATTAAGGGCTCTTGGATGTGATTTTGAGACTAGTAATTGACCAGCTCATGCAGATGACCTTTGCACTTCGTCGCCTAGAGATTGTCAAAGAAGACCCAATGATCGGCCAGTTCTTACAGAAATGGCCCGATTTCGCATTGATTCACAGGTTAAATGTTTTCTCTTTTTTTGTTATTTGAGTAGATTTTTCAGAAGTGTTTAACAATTTTTTTTCTTTTACTATTTTGCAGATTTGTGCCGAGTTTCATCGCATCACAAATGTCAATTAATTTGCATCTTGTCTGTCTGCAGCAAGAACAGGATGCTGATATCAGACGTACTCTGGTCCTGCACAGTCTTCCAATATACCTACGGGCGGAGGAGCCACAATTCTTCAAAGTTTGGAATGTAAGTACTTTTTATAGATAATGTGTTCAATAAATAGTACTAGTTAAATGTTGGGTTACAGACGCTACTATATTTACAGAATGTGACATAATAAGCCGAATGGGGTCCTGTTTTAGGTTTCATTGTCTGCAAATATGAAAGAGAAGCATGCGTATTAAAAAAATGCAGCATGGAAATTTCAATGTTTAAAAAATTAAGAGCAACACTGTGCTGGTGAATAATCCAAATGTGCAGACAATATAACCTAACTAGAAAGCAATGTTATGTGGCAGAGGCCATTGTCTCCAAAAATTGTATACTCCAGCACATCCTTTTGCAAATGAATAGTGAACTGCCTTTTGGTCTTAAGTTTTAATGGCTTTGAAAGATTTTTGAATCCAGATAGTGAGCCAGATAACTCCCAAAATCTAATCACTTCTTCTATGTGTCATTCCTGACCTTACCTGAAAATGTCATCCAATTACATGCTGTAATTTTTGCGTAAATTGTTAACAAATACACAAACCAATACTGCAGAAAACAATGCATATTTATAATAAATAAGCATCTTTTTTTTCTCCTTGTAACTATTAAATCTGTGTCTTTAATGCAAAACTGTTTTTGTCCTTTGCAGATTGAAGAATCACCAGAGCCAGACATCAGCAGCACCTCCGTTGGGATTCTGACCATCGTCAACGAGAACATTACGAGCCCAATGCACTTCAGTCCAGTCAGTGCAGCAGTTGTAGTGGAAGATGAGCTTGTGGTAGGCGACATTCCCAAGTGGGCTGATGCCTTTGTCTTGTTGTTCGGATTGTTTTATGTCTTGCATCCAGACTATCCAAAAAACCTTGTTCACACATTCACATTCGTCCAGAAACTACTGATGGGCCTTGAGGACGGGAAACAGTTGAAACCATGTCTTCTTCGCCTCAAAACCAATCTTTTACTGCCAGAGTAGCATGTACAGGTGCTGGCACTATACATACACATGTTAACTGTTGGCCAATGTCAAACTGTTCCAATGAAGTTGATGCCTTGTATGACAAGTTTTACTAAATTGTTGTAAAGTTTCATACAAAGTTCTGTAGGTTTTAGGACTTCTGCTGCTATCTGTTCCCCATACTCCTAGATTTGAGGGGGCTGAGACAAACATGTCACTAGATAACTGTTTTATATGGTGGATATTCAACTTAGTCTTATAATGAAAACCTGTAAGAAAATGCTTGGTTTTAAATGTTTCTTAAATTCTATTTGTAAAAGTTTTAATAGGAAACAACTGGAGAAAAAATGATGCACAGTATTTTTTGTTATACAAATATTTATGTTAAAGTTTAAGGGAAAAGCTAAAGAATAGATTGAGACTATTTAATTTTGTTTAAATTTTTTAATAATGCCTTTTGTTAGTTTTATAACAGCTGATCAATTTTTTATTTTGTTTCCCAAAATCAATTCAAAGAAAAAGCCAAAGAAAAGGCTGATGCAGTATTTTGTTTTAAAATTTCTAAGTTCTCACTGTGTATCATATTGTAAAAATTGTAAAACAGGCTTTAAAAACATGTTTAAATGCAGAAGCATGTAAAGTTTTATGCAGTTGGTTATAAATAAACTTGTAATAGCAATTCTGTGTCAGTTTTCTTTTAAGAAAGACCCTGTTTATGAAGAGTTGTTAGACTTAGCTTATGTCCATTTAGAGTTTATATAAGTTAAAATATTTAAGTTAGTAAAAACATGTAATAAAGTTCAAATAAAATAAAATATTCAAGTTTAGTGAACTTAAACTTTGTAAGTTACCTAAGCACTAAGTTATAGGTTGGAGTACTTAAATGCTTTGATTTTATTCAGGTCATATTTTTTAAGTTATAGTGAACTTACAGTTTTTAAGTAAGTTAACTTAAAAATTATTATGTAATCAGTTTCCTCATAAATTTTGAGTTCAGTGAACTTATTCGGGTTTACAGTGAATGGAGAGATGATGATCCAGAGGAAAGAGAGACAAGCAGCAGAACTAAAAGAATAAAAAGAGAGAGAGGAAAGCCAACGGCACAAGAAAGAGAAGAGAACCAGACTCATACGGACCTGGAGGAAAAAGAGACTGCAGAGGTGAATCCTGGAGGCAGCAGGAGAGGAAACACCAGCTGCAGGGGGAAAAGAACCACTGACCGCAGGAGAAGAGGAACCCAGACTGCAGAATTAAACTACGTTCCAGATCAAAAGCGGATCAACGATGGAGGAAGGAAACAGCCAGAGGAGCAGAAGCTGAACCAGGGAGAGAGAAGGTTGGAGAAATGTTCAGCTGAGACGGTGAAGACCCCGACGGAGGAGAAAAGCCAAAACAACTGTGGAAGGAGGAGAGCACAGAAGACTGGGGGGGGGAACCCCTGAAGGACAAGGGAAGGCTGCATGGTCAAAATACTGTGGCAAATGCCGTGGGCAGAGAGTGTCCCACGGAGATTCCTCCAGAGGAGTGGATTCAGAAAGAGCCGAATCCTTAGGAGGATGAGTATATTTTAGCCTTTCCCTTTATAGCAGAGTTAAGCCACTTAGTAAACGGACTTCATCCGTAATTTAGTTATTGTGGTTTTATGATAGCGCTCCTTTGATGAAATCTTCATTTTAAGAAATATAGACATCTGATATCGAGGAAGATGTGTAATCAGCTTTTATCCTGTTTTCAGTCTCCTTAAAGCCCTTAAGTTATTATCCCTCCTTACTCTGTTTGTTTGAGGTCTGGTATTTGTTTGTTTTAAGGTCCAGGGACCCTACTCTGGGTCGCGTCCACAAGAGAACTTCACAATAAAAGTCTGTTTTATGTCTAAAGCTGTACTCTTCTCGTTATGTTGATGACCCCCACGCTCTGGAGAGCCTAGCAAAAGGGGGTCGTAACGGTATCTTTATTTCAAGAGTTCTGATTGGTCACCGATGAAATAAAACATTTTATAATTACAGCAGGTTAAAGGTACTGGGGTGGAAAAATTTGTGGGAACGAATCTTTCTGAATTAGAAACTAAAGCAGGGAACCAACTTCAGCTTCATGTTTAAAAAAGAGCAACAGCCAAAAAAAGCCAAATGAATGAGAAAAAAGAATCACATTTAAAAATTTCATTCCAAATAAGTTTAGGGTAATGCACACTGGAAAAATCGGACAGGGTGTGTAAATACGTGTGTGTGTGAAAAGGGTCAACACCCCCCACACTTTAGAGGAGCTTGCAAAGCCCCTGGGCGCAGGGTTACTGGCTACTGTTTTACTTTGAGAGTGGGCCTATTCTTTCCTGGAAGTCAAAGGAACAACCCACTGTGGCTTTATCCACATGTGAAGCAGAATACAAGGTTTGGTCAGCTACTGCTCAGGAAAGCCTTTATCTTGCTGGAATGGACGATGGGGTGGAATATTTGCCAGTAACTATTTTTGAGGACAATCAAGGTGCTCTTGCACTTTCGAAAAACCCAGTCTGTCACCAACGGGACAAGCACATTGATATTCGATATTCTTTTGTCTGATCTGTGCTCAGTGATGGCAAAATAACCATTCACTGCTGCCCTACAGAGGGAATGGTAGCAGATGTTTTTACCAAGACAAGAATGGATAAGGTTGTGATTTTCCTATTCAGCAATTGAAGATTGCATAAAAGAAAAAAATGTTTTTGTATTTGATCCACGCTAATGTACATTTGTGTCAACTTAATAACAAGTGGGGGTGTTGACTATTGTGATCTGTTTCCTGTTTGTGTGTTTGTAATTGAGTAATCCAAGGGGTTCAAATGAAGGCATCTGGACTTCTTTGGTTTCTTGAAGACGTTTCGCTTCTCATCCGAGGAGCTTTGTCAATTCTGACTGGAATATGGAAGGGTCGATCTTATAAACTAGCTGTCTATTGTTGCTCAACGAGCAGCATCTGCCTGTGAATGCCCCTCCTCCCTACCTCTTGATGAGTCGTTAGCCTCGTTAGCCTCTATTGTTTGTGAGTCGTTGTTTTGATTAGATGCAGGAGGGTGTGAACTGGACTGAAACTGTTTTGGAACTTGGTTCAAAGCTGCATTGTAGGTGCTGGGAAGGTGAAACCTGAGTCCTCCTCCTCTATTTAATGATGGTTTCTCCATTTTGACATAGATGGCTTCCTTCACTCCTCTCTCAAACCATCTATCTTCTCTGTCCAGAATGTGGACTTTGTCATCTTCAAAGGTGTGGCCCTTGTCCTTCAGGTGTAGGTGGACTGCAGAGTCTTGGCCTGAAGAGGTGGCTCTCCTGTGCTGTGCCATGCGCTTGTGTAGTTGTTGTTTAGTTTCCCCTATGTAAAGCTCTGGACAGTCCTCACTGCATTGGACTGCATATACGACGCCGCTCTGCTTCTGTTTGGGTGTCTTGTCTTTAGGATGGACCAGCCTCTGTTTGAGGGTATTGTTGGGTTTAAAGTTTACAGGGATGTTATGTTTGGAGAAAATTCTTCTCAGTTTCTCAGAGACTCCTGCCACATATGGGATGATGGTACCTCTGCGCCTGTTGTCCTTCTCTNCTTAACCCTAACCCAGCTGCTTCTGCTGAGTGAAGCTTGAGGCTCATCAAAGGCACAAGAACACCTGAGTGGCAGTAATTGAACCTAAAAGGTGAAACTAATCTATGAGACAGACTCATTCCAGATATTTCAGCCTTTATTTGTTATAATTGTGATGATTATGGCTACAGCTGATGAAAACCCCACATTCAGAATCTCAATTAAAATATAGTGAAAAGGTTCAATATTCTAGACTCAAAGTGTCACACTCTAATCAGCTGATGAATCCAGAACACCTGCAGAGGGTTCCTGAGCCTTTAGATGGTCTCTCAGTCTGAGCTGGATTACTGACATAAGTGGACTTTTACACCAGATTCTCATTTCTGAGTTTCACCTGTAGACCACATTAGAACTGGCTCTGCTAAAAACTACAATACTTAGATTATTCAGAGCTTAACTAGATTATATTAGACTGATAGCAGAGTCCTTAAAGAACAGTTTGTGATTGGTTAAACCTTTATTTGATTTGTGACAGTTCAAAAAATGCAGATTTGAGAACTTTATTGCACCTGACCCACCTTAGGTCTGGTCTAGTGTAAAAACTACAACACCTAGACTCTTCAGACCTGGATTAGATTATTCTACATTAACAGCAGCATCCATCAATTCCAGGTGGTCATTTGTGAAACCTTTAGTTCAAACAAGACTACTTTCTTCTTTTTGTTATGTGAGTTTGGATTATCATATTCTGTCCCCTTTTCATTTTGGTTTTAGAAATTGAGTTTTTGTATATTGATTTAAATGAATAAAATCAAATCAATTAGAAAAACAAACTATTTTTCAGCTCTATGGGTTGATGTTTATGTTACGACCACCAGCCTTTGGAGCTCTGACACCGCCCGGTCCTGCTTTAATTCCTGAACAGAGGAACTGATGGTGGATCCAGAGCAGGTCCAGCCAGGAGGTTCTGGGCCTTTCTGCACCCCAGTCAGCTCCATTGGTTGCAGCTGAGGCTGCAGCTGCTGTGCATTCCCAGTAATGAGGAAGTGCACCTAAAAAGGAGCAGGCTGCAGAAGGAGGGGGATAGACAAGCAACACAAATGGAGAGATGATGATCCAGAGGAAAGAGAGACAAGCAGCAGAAGAAAAAGAGAGGAAAGCCAACGGCACAAGAAAGAGAAGAGAACCAGACTCATACGGTCCTGGAGGAAAAGAGACTGCAGAGGTGAAGCCTGGTGGCAGAAGGAGAAGAACCCTGGCTGCAGCATAAGAGGAAACACCAGCTGCAGGGGGAAAAGAACCACTGACCGCAGGAGAAGAGGAACCCAGACTGCAGAAGAAAACTACGTTCCAGATCGAAAGCGGATCAACGATGGAGGAAGGAAACAGCCAGAGGAGCAGAAGCTGAACCAGGGAGGGAGGAGGTTGGAGAAACAAATGTTCAGCTGAGACGGTGAAGACCCCGACGGAGGAGAAAAGCCAAAACAACTGTGGAAGGAGGAGAGCACAGAAGACTGGGGGGGAGAACCCCGGAAGGACAAGGGAAGGCTGCATGGTCGAAATACTGGGACAAATACCGTGGGCAGAGAGTGTCCCACGGAGATTCCTCCAGAATTGTGGATTCAGAAAGAGCCGAATCCTTAGGAGGATGAGTATATTTTACCCTTTCCCTTTATAGCAGAGTTAAGCCACTTAGTAAACGGACATCATCCGTAATTTAGTTATTGTGGTTTTATGATAGCTCTCCTTTGATGAAATCTTCATTTTAAGAAATGTAGACATCTGATATCGAGGAAGATGTGTAATCAGCTTTTATCCTGTTTTAAGTCTTCTTAAAGCCCTTAAGTTATTATCCCTCCTTACTCTGTTTGTTTGAGGTCTGGTATTTGTTTGTTTTAAGGTCCAGGGACCCTACTCTGGGTCGCGTCCACAAGAGAACTTCACAATAAATGTCTGTTTTATATGTCTAAAGCTGTACTCGTTATGTTGATGACCCCCACACTCTGGAGAGCCTAGCAAAAGGGGGTCGTAACAGTTTATAAACGGTATCTTTATTTCAAGAGTTCTGATTGGTCACCGATGAAATAAAACATTTTATAATTGCAGCAGGTTAAAGGTACTGGGGTGGAAAAATTTGTGGGAATTAATTTTTCTGAATTAGAAACTAAAGCAGGGAACCAACTTCAGCTTCATGTTTAAAAAAGAGCAACAGCCAAAAAAAGCCAAATGAATGAGAAAAAAGAATCACATTTAAAAATTTCATTCCAAATAAGTTAAGGGTAATGCACACTGGAAAAATCGGACAGGGTGTGTAAATACGTGTGTGTGTGTGTGTGTGTGTGTGTGTGTGTGTGTGTGTGTGTGTGTGTGTGTGTGTGTGTGTGTGTGTGTGTGTGTGTGTGAAGGGTCAACACCCCCCACACTTTAGAGGAGCTTGCAACGCCCCTGGGCGCAGGGTTACTGGCTACTGTTTTACTTTGAGAGTGGGCCTACTCTTTCCTGGAAGTCAAAGGAACAACCCACTGTGGCTTTATCCACATGTGAAGTAGAATACATGGTTTGGTCAGCTACTGCTCAGGAAAGCCTTTATCTTGCTGGAATGGATGATGGGGTGGATTATTTGCCTGTAACTATTTTTGAGGACAATCAAGGTGCTCTTGCCCTTTCGAAAAACCCAGTCTGTCACCAACGGGACAAGCACATTGATATTCCATATCCTTTTGTGATGGCAAAATAACCATTCACTGCTGCCCTACAGAGGGAATGGTAGCAGATGTTTTTACCAAGACAAGAATGGATAAGGTTGTGATTTTCCTATTCAGCAATTGAAGATTGCATAAAAGAAAAAAATGTTTTTGTATTTGATCCACGCTAATGTACATTTGTGTCAACTTAATAACAAGTGGGGGTGTTGACTATTGTGATCTGTTTCCTGTTTGTGTGTTTGTAATTGAGTAACCTGCCATCAGGTTTTGGGTTCCAGCTCTCAGTTGTGTTTTTATGCGTTTCCTGTTTTCATTAGGCCTGTCATGTGTTTCTGTATTATTCTTATTTACAGTTCATAAAATTGGTAAATCATAACTCATAAAATAACCAAGAAACAAGTTTAAAACATGTGCGAGCTCCATTTCTGCAGCTTCTTCTTAGTGCGGTAGCAGTTGCTAGGTGACAGGAGTAGGGGCGGGACTATTATTTAAGGCTAGGCTGTCCACATTCACAGCTGTTAACGTCCGGTCTAACTGGTCACGGAAGAACACGTTCTCCTGAGACCAATGAGGACGGGTAGAATAGAATAGACTTTATTGATCCCACAGTGGGGAAATTCACTTGTCACAGCAGCACCATCACTCAAAAGGTAATTAGAAGAAGATAAAAACAAGGATACATGTATATACACATAGGCAGTAATCTAGTATTGTAATCTTAGATCACTAAAAAACCACAAATAAAGATAAAAACAGACTTGGTACCAGCACTATGCAGCATACTGTAAGAGACACAGACAACAATGTGAATCCGGTATTGCACAAGTATAGAACACATGAATATTGCATTGGTGTTATTGTGTACCAGGATGATACCAGCACAGCTTAAACTGAGGAGTTCTACACTCTTACAGCAGAGGGGATGAAGGATCTGCGATAGCGCTCAGTTTTACATCTGGGATGTCTCAGTCTACCTCTGGAGGAGCTGTCCATGACCTCCACAGTGGAGTGCAGTGGGTGGGAGGGGTTTCTTAAGATGGAGGTCATCTTCCCCAGCATCCTCCTTTCACACGTCTCCTCAACAGAATCCAGCGGGCAGCCCAGAACCGAGCTAGCTTTGGTAGCTAGCTTGTTCAGTCTCTTCCTGTCTCGGTCAGAGCTGCCTACACCCCAGCAGACCACAGCAGAATGAATAACAGAGCCAACAACAGAGTGATAAAAGGATTTTAGCAGCTGGGAGTTAACTCCGAAGGACCTCAGCCTCCTCATGAGATGGAGGCGGCTTTGGCCCTTCTNTTAAAGGGTGAGTAACACCATGGGCGGAGACTTATTCCAAGCAGACTTCCTGTTAGAAAAATACCTGCAAAATAGGCGTCACCTGGAGGACCGAGGGAGCGGCACTGAGGCAGTGATTGACAGCACCACCATCAACCACCCCACGTGGGCTCTCGGAGTTTCCCAGTCGGAAAAACTAGTCATTTACAAGCGCGTGCGCACTCGCGCGTGTACAGGAGCGCACAAACAAGCAAACCTAGCGCTCAGGAGAACAAGCAGACTCAGAAGCACCAGCAGGTTGGAGGATTTACTGTCCACCGCGATCACCAGAAAAAAAGGGGAGGAGGAGGTTTTTTTTTCAAGGAGGCGAGCGGCTCCGAGCTCTAACGTGTCATATCGGCAGGTGAGTGGTTGCGCCAGGTGGAGGTGCGGCCGACTCAGCTGGAGTCCAGTGCAGCGCAGCCACGTAGTAAGGTAGACAACGTCACCGTGCGCTGCATCTCTACAGCAATCAGCTGGGGCTGATTCTAAATCAGTGTGGAGCAGAGTTTTAACCTGAAGGTGGAGATATAATTATGGTTTTTGCCTGTAATATTACATTTTAAGTAAGTTGCACTAAACTGCCAAAATAATGATTACACATGTCTACAGCACTATTAGATACTCATCTATACAGGTTATCAGCACAAAAAAGTTGATTTAGGTGTTACTCATTCTTTAAAGGTGTCCACCACCTCAATGTCTGCTCCCTGGATGTTTACTGGTGAGTGAGGAGGAGTGTTTCTCTGGAAGTCAATCACCATTTCCTTTGTTTTACTGGTGTTCAAGCGAAGGTGGTTACGCTCACACCAGTCCACAAAGTCCATGATGACTGACCTGTACTCCTGGTCGTCCCCCTCAGACACACAGCCGACGATGGCCGAGTCATCAGAGAACTTCTGGAGGTGACAGCTGCTGGTGTTGTAGGTGAAGTCCGAGGTGTAGAAGGTGAAGAGAAAGGGTGAGAGCAGTGTACCCTGCGGAGCTCCAGTACTGCACACAACCACCTCAGATGTACAGTTGTGCAGCCTCACGTACTGTGGCCTGTTGGTGAGGTAGTTGATGATCCATGCGATCCTGCATCCCTCATCTTCTGCAGCAGTAGACATGGCTGGATGGTGTTGAAGGCACTGGAGAAGTTGAAGAACATGAGCATGGTACTCATGAGCATGCAATCCCTGGATTCAGACACACCCTAAAGCATAATTTATACTTCTCCGTCATCTCCCCGAGGCAGAGACACGTACGCATTGACGGAACCGTTTTGCTCTCGAAC
The DNA here is from genome assembly GCA_006937985.1 of Aphyosemion australe. NCBI lineage: Eukaryota > Metazoa > Chordata > Actinopteri > Cyprinodontiformes > Nothobranchiidae > Aphyosemion > Aphyosemion australe. Next base: position 77,026 of record SSNS01000888.1, read on the forward strand.
TTCTCCATCACCTGGAGAGTGCTGCAAAGCAGTTCCCTGCCAGGACAACAGAGGGCGTAGCGCTTTTCTGGGGTATCCTGTAGGGATGAGCGAGTACACCACTATCTGTATCTGTATCTGTTCAACCATCTAAATTATGTGTATCTGTATCTGTACTCGGAGTGGGTGGGGCCTAACCCGGAAACGGGCGTGGTTCAACCGGAAGTGGGTGTGGCTTAACTCAGTCCATTATTTTAAGTCTGAAATTGATATGGATTCATCACAAGTTGCTATATGTATTGTTTATTTGAAAACTATTTACAGATCAGCCTCAGAATTGACCTTTCGCCGAGCCCCGCCCCCCTTAGTTACTGTTGCCAACTCCGACAACAAGTGGATCAAATACTGCTGCTCCGCAGTAAACAGATGCGTGTCAGCGACATTTTTTGGAGCAATTCGTCCTCAATATCATCCCGATATAGGCAAAAGGGTTACAGTATGTGGAGGGATACATTAGTGTTGGCTCTGCTGAGCGAAGCGTAGCAGGGAACAAGGAGTTGGGAGTTTGGGAGAAGGTCCGTTGACCGGGGACGCGTGGATCCGAGGAGCGGTGGCAGCGATGCGGTGTCCCTGTGAGCTGTCAGATGTCAGATGATCTGAGCTGCAGGCAGCTCTAACGGAGAAAAGCTCCCGGCGCTTTGCATCGCTCAGTTTATCATCTCAGCTGAGTTTATAAAATGTAACTTTTTATGCCCGTGTTTACTTTTATTTTCAATATAGTTCCCGGCCGGAGCTCGGCATTAATTCATCACGTGATCTTGACACCACCCGCTGTTGCGCCAATAGGCTTAATGTGCGTTTATAAGACACACGGTTGAGGTAATATTACGCTGATTTGCCGGCACGGTGTGTCTAATAAAGGGTCTTGGATAGTCTGGGAGGCGGACCTCCGCCCAGCCGCGGG
>SSNS01000889.1:0-12298 GCA_006937985.1 Aphyosemion australe
TGAACAGAATCGGTGACAAAGGGCAGCCTTGGCGGAGTCCAACTCTCACCGGAAACGAGCCCGACTTACTGCCGGCAATGCGGACCAAGCTCTGACACTGGTCGTACAGGGACCTAACAGCCAGTATCAAGGGGCCTGGTACCCCATACTCCCGGAGTACCCCCCACAGGGCCCCCCGAGGGACGCGGTCCAACGCCTTCTCCAAATCCACAAAACACATGTAGATTGGTTGGGCGAACTCCCACGCACCCTCCAGGACCCCCCCAAGGGTATAGAGCTGGTCCAGTGTTCCACGGCCAGGACGAAAGTTATAGAAAGTGATTTGGCAATTTCCACATTTAAAGCCAAAAACTCCATTTGTTTGCAGGTAGACTCAGACAAGGCTATTGATGCATTCAATCTTAATCTAACATAAATAGCTACACCCCCAGCTTTGTTCGGCCGGTCTGTGCGATATACATTGTATCCAGCTATGTTAATATCATCATTAGTTATGGATTTAGTCAGCCATGTTTCAGAAATGATTACGATGTCTGCAGCTGTTGATTTAATCCAGATTCTGACCATGTCTATCTTTGGTAATAAGCTGCGAACGTTCAGATGAACAATTTTGAGACCAGACAATTGTTGTAAATCAGCAGGAGTTTGTATACATTGCAGCTCAGGTCCAGGGTTTGGTTGCACATTTCCAGATAATAGTAAAAGTAAGACTATCATCAATCAATGTTTCACTTGACATTTTGGGGAAGTCAGAACATATGTTGAATCCATGCGGTGAGTTTTGTGTAGTGAGAGAGTAAGATTGTGTAAAGCAAGAAAAGGTTTGAGTTTGGGTAGTACTCTAGGCAGGTTTGACCACAAGTTAAAGATCAGAGCAAGGTGAGTTGGTCTAGTTTCAGTATCCTCAGCTAAGTGAGAATTAGTGCCGTGATAATAAGTATCCCTCATTCTGAGCATATTAATATTCACCAAGGGGACACAACATGGTCCCAAGTCCAAAACAGCCAGAATAAACAATGAGGCTATCAAAAGCATTATAATCTTCATCTTACAAAACACAGGGTCAGCAGAATGATATTTTTGAGCAACAAATGAACAGGAATTAGTTCCCAGGGAGGTGATGAAGACTGTCAGTTCTAGGGGTTGCAGGAGGGCCGAGCTGGGTTTAGGTGTGAGATCCAGTAAGAGGCCTTTGTGTGATGAATCCTCTTCAGGTTTTACGTCCCCTTGAAGCAAACAATCTTCAGTCTCCTATCTTACAAAGATCAACTCAGCAGAGCTTGTGAGTGGTTCAGCAATTAATCCAGGTTACAGGAAAGGTGTTGAAGGCTCTGTCTCCAGGAGGTGTTGCATTTAGCACCTACTTGACAACAAGATAAGCCACGCAGCCAAGCTCCAGGTACTGAAAACAGACCCAGCAAGAAAGTCAAAGCAGAACCAGGCTTTGTGACTGTAGCCAGGCCAGGTAATGGAAACCACAGTGGAACCAGGATCCAAGCGGGCTCAGCAGACACAAGCCAACTTGACTGGACTAACTATCCAGTCCGAAGATGATGGAAAGCCAGTTTAGGCTGTCAGAACCAGATAAAGCCAGGCAGAGACCAGCAGAATTCCAGGAAGGGCTAGACAGAAACCAGCAGGAACACAGCCAAAAATGGTGAAGGGCTCTTACCAGACCAGTGAAGCTCTGAGCCACAGATAAAAGCAGGTCAGGTCAAGGCAAGGAGGACCCAGGCTGAATATGGTCGAAGATTGTGGGTTGCTGTGGTTTGTGAGAAGTTTTGGATCAGCTACTCCACACAGCCACTCCACACAGCATTCCCTTTGTTCTCTAGGAATGTGGTTAAACAGGATCTATCTCAGGATACAGGCCGCAGTGTCTTCGCAGCAAGGTTGAGGTTGAGAAATAATCCAGGACCATCCGTCAAATTCCATTAGTCAAAAAACTTCCCAAAAATAATGAGAGTGTTACTTATATCATCTGCTTCAAAGTTTACACAAAATGGAAAGAAAATATTAACTATAAGATCAGACAAATACAAAAACGTAAAACAGTCAGGAGCTGACAAACACACAACAGACTAGTAAGGGCTGCCATCTTGGATCATCATCACTATGCACGTTTTTGTGCAGCCTACAGTTGCAACAACCAGAGTACTATTGAAAACAGATCACATGGGATTACTATTGACTTTTTTAGCCTACCTGATGGGATTTTATATTTTAATTAGGCCCGAGCAGCAAAAGCGCTGCGAAGGCCTCTTGTATCTGCTCCGTTTATTATTATTCCGGTGACGAATGAAGTGGCTTTTTGGAGGCCTTATCATACCCCAAAACTCACAATATTTTGCACACATGTCAGGCCTGGTGAAAATTTATGTTTTTTAAGGGTCCCGAAAAAATCGCCAAAAAAATGGCTGAACAGCACCCCCTACAACGTGAAAAATCAGCCCCCCTCATTGACCTTATTTCATCGTAGAGTTACGAAATGTTGCACACCTGTTCTACTCCCCAGTCTGCACAGAAAAGTCTCTTGCAGCCATGGTCAACATCAAACAGAAAGTCGGCCATGTTGGATTGAAATAGCGATTTTGACCCCGTTTTGGGCGTTTGTAGGGTCGGTATTTGATTGACCTACTCGGTCATTTTTCGCACGATTGTCTCGAAAATGGTCTCGTTTTGTTCAGAAGGCATGGGCGATCAAAATGAGATAAAAAAACGAAGTTTTCGTATATGTTGAAGGGGCGGGGCCAGGCCTCGAAGTTCGACTACTCGCCAAAAATTTTTAAAAGGCTATAACTTCATAACCGAAAGGGCTAGAGTCACAAAATTTTGTTGGTTACTCCTCATCCGCCCCCGAAGAAAAATTAATGGTCAAATGATGACATCACACAAGCCCCGCCCACTCAGGACAGAAAAGGTCAAGTTTTTCTGGGAAAATTCCCAAAAATTACCCTTTCATTTAATCACCACAAAATTGTATCTGGTAACTCAAGACAAGTTGGGGTTGCATGGCGTCACTTTATGAGAGCTTTGGAAAGAGGGCGTGGCGAAGTCAGGCGTAACGCCGTGGCCATACGTTTGCCTCCCATTTCGTCATTTCAAAACATATCGGCACGAATTTTTTTTTTGAGTGATCCTGGTCCGCCCTAGCCTAGTGAACTAGACCAAATTCTTGCTTTGCAGAGTTTGGTCTAGGCACGCTTCATTGGAATCCTCGCAGCCTGTGGCTGTCCAATCACAGCTCGCTATAGTTTTGGTTGGGCCAATCACAGCGCTCTATATCATGGGCCAATCACAGAGCGGGAGTAGCCGATGACGTCAGCGCTGTGGCCGCGAACCCAAGCAACATGGCAGCAACTCGGAAAACACATTCGTTTGAAACCGCTTTGTCATCAACATTGGATTTTTTAGACTCCAACGTGCGTAAGTCTGTCTGATATACTTAGCGGCTTCTTATTTTTATCATACAAAGTAGTGCAATGTCCCAGTACACCTGATATTCACGTGTTTTTCATACAAAAACGACAGAAATCATTGAAGTTAGACGCCATTGCTGCCTCCCGCTTTTCCGTCGCTGTGATTACGTCACGTTGTTCGTTACTCTGATTGGTCCTAGCACTATCCAATTGCGTGCTGACATTTTGAAAGACAACCGTAGATCCCGCCTCACGACTGAGAGCCGCCAATGGTTCGTGGCCAGACTATATATACACATATATAGGATGGCTTGCCAGGCTAGGTCCGCCCCCCAGTAGAAGTTTATGTGAAAATCCAGTGGGCGTGGCCTAATGTTTGAAATAGCGTCCCCTAGGACCAGCCCCAAGCCATGCTTTGATTGAGAATTACGAAACGCTGCATGCTGATGTAGTGTCTCAGGACCTACAAAAAAGTCTCTTGAAGCCATGCTCTATATTGCACAGGAAGTCGGCCATTTTGGTTCCAGACTCCATTTTGAGGTTTAAGCACACGTTCTATTTACGATCACGCCCCCTTGGCCGTTTGACCTATCGCCTTCAAATTTTTTTTATATACTCTTAAGACCATGTGGAAAAAAGTGAACCTACGGATTTTACGAGAAATGTTCGGTTTGAGCGTGGCTAACTGTCAAACATTGGCCTGCCGCCACGACATGCTTTACTCTCTAAGCTCCCTATTTGACCCCCTTCACTTAATCAGCATCAATTTTATGCCTAATAGCAGTGGATATGTTGGGGTCACTTTGTGTCCAGTATTGGCAGGTTTAGAATAGAGGCGGGGCTTTGGGGCCATGGCGAATTTCAATGTCACGCCGTGCATTTACGTTTGCCTGTCATTTCCTCAATTCTCATGATATTGCCATGAAATTTATGGTGAGTGACACTAGTCCGCCCCCCAATGGAAATTGACGTCAAAATCCGGTGGGCGTGGCCTAATTCTTGAAATAGCGCCCCCTAGGACCATTAAAACTGTCAGCCCCAAGCCATGCTTTGACTGAGAATTACGAAACGTTGCACGCTGATGTAGTGTCTCAGGACCTACAAAAAAGTCTCTTTAAGCCATGCTCTATATTGCACAGGAAGTCGGCCATTTTGGTTCCAGACTCTATTTTGTGTTTTTCACACACGTTCTATTTACGGTCACGCCCCCTTGGCCGTTTGACCTATCGCCTTCAAAATTCTTTTATATACTCTTAAGACCATATGGAAAAAAGTGAACCTAAGGATTTTACGAGAAATGTTCGGTTTGGGCATGGCTAACCTTAAAAACTTTGACCTTTCGCCATGACATTCATTGGTTTTAATAACTTCCATGCGAATGATCAGAACTTTATCAAACTTTGTCTGTGTCATCACAGACCACATCGGAAGACTATGACAGTGTTGAATGCTGACATGACCTAAGCCCCGCCCACTGAACACAGGAAGTGTATCGTTTTATGTTGAAATAGCCATATTTTAACTCTTTAATTTAGTCAAAGTCACACTGAGTACATGGCGGCGTAATTACCACATCAGTTCTGGCAGCTTTCCAGAAATGGAGGAGCTTTGATGCCATGCCGAATTCTGGCGTGATGCCATGAACTTACGTTTGACTGTAACTTTCACTAACACCCTCCTATCAGCATGAAATTTAACACGGTGAACAACAATCCAGGCCCTCAACCAAACAGGCGCAAATGGTTGATGAACATGGTCTTATTTCACCACAGCGCCCCCTACATACCTTTAAACTGTAATAACTCCTACACACAAGGTCACAACTGCACCAAACTTGCTTTGTGTCATCACACAGAAGCACCCAACACATTCCTGTGGTCATTGGTTGATTTAACTTTAGCCCCGCCCCCTCAGAGATTTTTGGACCTGAGCAACACATGCATGGTGCAATTCACACCAAACTGCTCACAAATGATTGTTGATGGAACAAACTGTTCAATGAGATATTTAATGCAATTTGGGACAGCGCCCCTAGATACAATAAAACATTCATAACTTCTACAAAAAAGCTCTAAACTGCACCAAACCACTGCACACAACAAATGTATGTGCTCATTGGTTCAAATCAACTTAACTCCGCCTCCTTTCAGCCCTTTGCCTCTACATAACACATGCAACATCTGAATGCTGCCAAACTAACACAAAACCATCTTTATCAACCTAAGATGACCTCAAAGGGGTTTTAGTGTAATCGGTCACAGCGCCGCCTACATTACTTCATACTAGGGATGGGTACCTTTGACATTTTAATCGATACGGTACCAATTCCCGGTACCTATGAATCGATACCGGTACTTCACGGTACCTATTTTCGATACTTTTGAGTGTTTAATAATTATTTAAATCTCATTTTTAATTAAAAATTTATTTTTTCTCAATATATAACCATATTTGATAAACATAACAATAAATAACATACAACTGTTTGTATTTTGTCATCGTAGTGTTGTACAAAATTCTTCAATATGAAAACCTTTAACCACAACTGTTTCTAAATGATGCAGAAATTAAAACCCAGCTCCATGTACACCTATTCCTCTCCTTTCCCCTCTGGACAAATTGTGTGATGGTGCGTCCTTGTAGTATTAGAAACTGCTGTGAACTAAATTTACTGTGTATCTTCATTCATTTTGCCGTTCTTTTTCAAACAGTTGATTTTTCCTACTCGGAAGTCGGAATTTCCGAGGAGGAAGTGAACGCACCATTAGCTGATAGCAATGTTAATGCTAGCTAAAATATCAAGCTAACACTATCTTAAACATAAACGTTTATTTTGCTGCTGGAGCAGATTAAGATGATGATGCCTCACTTAGATCGTTGTCGCTGGTTTCATCATCACCCAATCACCCACTGCATTTAGTGAAGTGAAGCCAAACTTTATAGCGCGTTCGCTTTCTCCTAGTCGAAATTTCCAAGTTCCGAGGAGAAAGCGAACGCACCATTAGCGGAACAGGAGCTAAAATATCAAGATAACGTTATGTTAAACAGTTTATTTACCTGCTGGAGCAGATTAAGACAATGATGCCTCACTTATATCATTGTTGCTGGTTTCTTCATCACCCAGATAGCCATCCCATTTAGTAAAGTGGACCCAAACTTTAGAGCTCTTCCTCTGTGCCATGCTGCTTGCTCTGTTTACAGCTTGCCTGCAGCGACTAGCGACTTTCCGCTCAATCACCGGTGAAACACTTCTCGAGGGGGGAACACATATCGACATAACACCGGCGCTGCTGTCNACAATAAATAACATACAACTGTTTGTATTTTGTCATCGTAGTGTTGTACAAAATTCTTCAATATGAAAACCTTTAACCACAACTGTTTCTAAATGATGCAGAAACTAAAACCCAGCTCCATGTGCTCCTATTCCTCTCCTTTCCCCTCTGGACAAATTGTGTGATGGTGCGTCCTTGTAGTATTAGAAACTGCTGTGAACTAAATTTACTGTGTATCTTCATTCATTTTGCCGTTCTTTTTCAAACAGTTGATTTTTCCTACTCGGAAGTCGGAATTTCCGAGGAGGAAGTGAACGCACCATTAGCTGATAGCAATGTTAATGCTAGCTAAAATATCAAGCTAACACTATCTTAAACATAAACGTTTATTTTGCTGCTGGAGCAGATTAAGATGATGATGCCTCACTTAGATCGTTGTCGCTGGTTTCATCATCACCCAATCACCCACTGCATTTAGTGAAGTGAAGCCAAACTTTATAGCGCGTTCGCTTTCTCCTAGTCGAAATTTCCAAGTTCCGAGGAGAAAGCGAACGCACCATTAGCGGAACAGGAGCTAAAATATCAAGATAACGTTATGTTAAACAGTTTATTTACCTGCTGGAGCAGAATAAGACAATGATGCCTCACTTATATCATTGTTGCTGGTTTCTTCATCAACCCGGTAACCATCCCATTTAGTAAAGTGGACCCAAACTTTAGAGCTCTTCCTCTGTGCCATGCTGCTTGCTCTGTTTACAGCTTGCCTGCAGCGACAAGCGACTTTCAATCACCGGTGAAACACTTCTCGAGGGGGGAACACATATTGACATAACATCGGCGCTGCTGTCTATTTTGGCAAATTGCTGTCTCGCAAGTTCTCGTTAGGTCAGGTACCGAAACAAGGCACCGTTTCTTGTCACGTGAAACGGTGCTCGGTCGGTTCGACGGAATTCGGTCGGTGCCTTAAAAAGTACCGGTTCCGGTACCCATCCCTAGCCGTGACTGACATCTTTAGCGGTCCAATCACAGCGCCCTATTGGTTTGGTGGGCCAATCACAGCACTCTGTTGGTGGGCGGGATGTTACTGAATAAACATGACAGCGGCTCGTTTGAAACGGCTATGGCATCAACTTTGGATTATTTCTTGGGCTTTTCTTTGAGTCAAGAGCAGATAGAGGTACCGTACTTACGTTTATTTTTTTTAAAAAATGTATTTGCATCTTCTCTGACGGAGTATGGCAGACTGCCTTGTTGACTGACATCTGTAGCGGTGAGTACGTCACGTTGTTTGTTATCCGATAGCATGCGGAGACCGTTTAAAAGACCACCGTGGATCCCGCACCACGACAGAGACGTCAATGAACCATGGCCAGACTTTATATCATCATATATAAGATGGTTTGCCAAGCTAGGAAAACACAAAAGTATTCCAATGGTATTACGAAAGTAACTGTATTCTAAATACCATGTTTAAAAATAGTATTTGTAACGGAATACAGTTACTCATAATTAGTATTCTAAATACGTAATGGCGGTACATTTATTCCGTTACTCCCCAACACTGGTTACTGACCAAATACTTATTTTCAGCACTTTTATACAAATAAATGCTTTAAAAATCGTACAATGTGATTTGCTGGATATATTTTTACATTCCATCTCTCACAGTCGAAGCGTACCTATGATGAAAGTTACAAACCTTTCTTTTTTTTTGAGGGACAACTTGCAAAGTCGGTGGCTGCCAAATACTTTTTTGCCACACTATTTTATCTTCTTTGACACAAAGATAGAACTTGTTTGGAACAGAAAAGCTGTTTCTCAAAGGAAAAATCCTTTGTACCTGACATTCCAGGCAGTGGTGAAGTCTGGATTGAGCAGCAGGAGAGTGCATGTGATGTCAACTAGAGCTGTGAGACACAAACACACAAATGATTACCATCTTTGTTCTTACAACTGTGTTTCTATCTTTAAACATCTCTGCAAACTCGGAAGGTGTGACGAAGGTGACACCTAAAATCAAACGCCACCCCCCCCCCCTAGATTTATACAATGTTTTGGTTTATTGTATAATCTAAAATGTTCTGTTAAAGCTGCTTTAGTGAATTTGCAGAACAAGCTAGGTTTTGAATGCTAACACTGTCACGAACACTCACCCCTCAACACAGGTCTCTTCCCTGAGACGCTTCTGCTGGAACCGGAGACCAGTGATGCTGGAGTCAACGAGACAGAACTAAACACCAGTCTCTGTTTTCTAGGTCCAAACGTCTTTTGTTGTCTGTGACTTCAAATGGTGTTTTTCTTTTTGGGACTCTGGTAGTTTGTCTTAAAGTTGAAGTGGTAGCAGCCGGCTGTTTCTCCTTCTCTGATATTGAGTGGAGAACCTCTCACACCAGTGGTGTTCTGTTGCTAAATGTGTGGAATGAGTGGAGGACCCAGGGAAGTGCGGCGGTTCGGTGAGACTGACAACCGGATGGTCCAATTGTTGGTTTTGGTCTGAAACGTGTTATTGGTGGAGGTTTTTAGACAAATGCAAGAACCACTTCATTAATTGTTAATTTTCTTAACCCCTTGAATTGATTTTATAGAGATTTTCTTGAAAAAGACATGCCTGAACTGAATTGAGTATATCTCAAGAACTACAAGGTTTATCTGAGCTTTTTTGGTACCAAAATAAAGGCAAGGCTCCAGAGAATACTCTAAAGTTTTAAAAAGCAACACTTATGTCACTGAGTGAGTGTAAATGAATTTGGAACACAGCAGAAATTGAAAAAACTCAGTTCCACCCAAAAAAAAATCCACTTTATAATATTGCTGTTAAAGTATGTAGTTACAGCCTAAAACGTCTAGAAATCCACAGAATAGGATCTGAACATTTGCTAAACCAAAATTCATGCACAAAAAAATTAAGTCTAGAAATGTTAGCAATATCAGTTGATAAAAAATCCAGGCAAACTTTATAATTGATCATTTGGGCTCATCTTGGCACCTTATGTGCCATTACAAATTTCTCAGGTTTTTTCATTAGGTTCTTTTTTTCTCCACTTTTATCTCATCTTAAAATGTCATTCCATCCAACAAAAATTGTTTTTGAGGGTTTTGGAAAAAATCCAGCTAACATATTACCCATTAAACATGAGGGGAAACTCATACAGAGGAACAAATTTTACTCGTAATGGAGCAAATTTATTAACAATGAAATTAACAATAAAATTTAAGAACAAACATTGAAAATGGGGGAAAAAAACCCAACAACCACAAATCTATAGCAATTATCACAAATAAATATCATCAGAACCATCAATATCACTATAAAGTCACATGAAAAAATATATGTTGTAAGTATATATTCATTTACAGAAAAACAGAGTAAATGGTAAATGGCCTGTATTTGTACAGCGCCTTCTTAGGGTTCTACAACCCCCCAAGGCGCTTCACAACACAACAGTCATCCACCCATTCACACGCTGGTGGTGATGAGCTACAGTGTAGCTACAGCTGCCCTGGGGCGCACTGACAGAGGCAAGGCTGCTGAACACTGGTGTCACCGGTCCCTCTGACCAGTGTTCCCCAACCCTGGTCCTCAGGGCCCACTGTCCTGCATGTTTTCCATGTCTCTGCTTCAACACACCTGATCTGCATTGCCTCCTCAGGAGGACTTCAAGTGCTGCAGATGCCTGTTAATCACTCATTCATTTGAGTCAGGTGTGTGGCAGCAGGGAAACACTATTGTTTGAAAGTGCAACATGGAAAACATGCAGGACAGTGGGCCCTGAGGACCAGGATTGGGGAACACTGCCTCTGACCACCACCAGCAGGCAAGGTGGGTTAAGTGTCTTGCCCAAGGACACAACAGCAGCATTCTCTGGTGGGAGCTGGGATTGAACCTGCAACCTTCTGATTACTGGACAACCCGCTCTACCTCCTGAGCTACTGCTGTCCTAAAAAGAAAAAGACTGGTTTGAACAGAGAAAATAAGAAAATGCCTATGTACACAGGATTATGTATGTAATAACAAAACATATATATTATTTAGTAAATATACAAATAATTAGTAAGAAAAAAAAAACAACTTCTTGTTTTGTGCAGCCATTGTTAATCCAAGATTTCAAAAATACAATCCAATCATCTGAAAACAAAAGACGAGTAAAAACAGTCAGCGTTCCAGGTAGACATACACTCTCTCTGTCTGCGTCATGCACTCTGAGCGTAAAAGTGTTTACAAATCCAGTCTGGCGAGTTTCTCACAATCCCATTTGACTATTTGAGTGATTCAGGTATCCTTGGAAATCTCTGAGCTAATAGAATCGTTTGTTGTTGAGCTCGCGCAGCTAGCTTTCATATTAATCTATCACAAGAAGGGAAACAACGTAAACCGGAAGTTGGGCGTTGGAGATTTCTAAACAGTCTCCAGGAGTCAAAAAAAAAAAAAGCCAAAAACATTTAGGAATCAGGTCAGTTTGACGTTGGGAAAATAGATTACACAAACAGAGTGGATTTGTTGTTTTTACTACAACACGGGTTATGACCGTAAAGCAGCAAAGGTAATACATAGCATCCAGGGCTTGTAGCTACCCAGAAAAATTTATTGTAGGTGTACTTTACAAAAAAAAAACCTGATTAGAGTAATAAGATGTACTGAATGTAGATCCATCCATCCATCCATTTTCTCCCGCTTATCTGGAGTCGGGTCGCGGGGGCAGCAGCTTAAGGAGGGAAGCCCAGACCTCCCTCTCCCCAGCCACTTGGGCCAGCTCCTCCGGGGGAATCCCAAGGCGTTCCCAGGCCAGCCGAGAGACATCTCTCCAGCGTGTCCTGGGTCTTCCTTTGGGTCTCCTCCCGGTTGGACGTGCCCGGAAAACCTCACCAGGGAGGCGTCCAGGAGGCATCCTAATCAGATGCCCGAGCCACCTCCACTGGCTCCTCTCGATGTGGAGGAGCAGCGGGTCTACTCCGAGCCCCTCCCGGATGACCGAGCTCCTCACCCTATCTCTAAGGGAGAGCCCAGCCACCCTGCGAAGAAAACTCATTTCGGCCGCTTGTATCCGCGATCTCGTTCTTTCGGTCACTACCCAAAGCTCGTGACCATAGGTGAGGGTAGGAACGTAGATCGACCGGTAAATTGAGAGCTTCGCCTTTCGACTCAGCTCTCTCTTCACCACGACAGACCGGTACAACGCCCCCATCACTGCAGATGCAGCACCAATCCGCCTGTCGATCTCACGCTGCACCCTTCCCTCACTCGTGAACAAGACCCCGAGATACTTAAACTCCTCCACTTGGGGCAGGACCTCGTCCCTGACCTGGAGAAGGCATTCTACCCTTTTCCGACTCAAGACCATGGTCTCGGATTTAGAGGAACTGATTCTCATCCCAGCTGCTTCACACCCGGCTGCGAACTGCTCCAGCGAAAGCCGGAGATCACGTTCTGACGAAGCCAACAGGACCACATCATCTGCAAAAAGCAGAGACCTGATCCTTAGGCCACCAAAACGGATCCCCTCACCACCTTGGCTGCACCTAGAAATTCTGTCCATAAAAGTTATGAACAGAATCGGTGACAAAGGGCAGCCTTGGCGGAGTCCAACTCTCACCGGAAACGAGCCC
>SSNS01000889.1:30608-42857 GCA_006937985.1 Aphyosemion australe
GACATCACCAACAAAGCCAAAAATACTTCTTTTAAGTAATTTATTAAAAACATGCATGTAACAAACTCAAAAACACGTGTTTCAGTGCAACAAATAACTATTCACATGTCCAGATATGCTATTTACATATATGTAGTCACTAGTTCACTTCTTTTTATCTGCCAACGTGTTCACTGCAGACGAGATCCTCCATAAAAAGCTTCTGCTGGTGGTTGTCTTCTGCCAGCTCCTCCTGCAGAGCTGAGTGTTCTTTAGACTTCCTCTTTCTGCTGACAGAAGATCTGCATCATGGTATTAAACTGTTCATCTCTCTGCCTCTCCTGCTCAGCCTCTGACCTGAGCAGCTCCTGCACAACAGCCAGAAGTGTGTCAGCACTTTTTCTCCTTCCTGGAAAAAAACATGAGGGTGGAGATAGAATTAACACACAAGTTACATATAATACACTAAATACAAATTCTGTGGAATTAGATGTTTGTACCAGGTCTGGGGTGGCAGTGGGTGCTGGCAGGTAGCAGGTTGTAGGTGCAGTGCAGATGCTGATGGAATAAATATTATAGAATTAAACCATTTTGTTGACCACAGAGAGTTGCATATATAATAGGACTGTTCTTTACCTGGTGTAGGGTGGCAGAGGGTGCTGGCTGATTCTGGCTGAAAGCTCTGGTGTAGCTGCTGGATGGATAAACATTTCAGAATAAAACAGAAGTCATAAAAATACCTCCATCAGTATAATGCAGTGTCCCAAACTACCTTATTGGCTCTGTGATAAGTTATAAACTACACATAATAATAAAATAAGCCCACCATAAAACGTAATAGATAATAAAAACTCTGCACTGTTTATACCATAAAACGAATGCACATAAAATTTAGTAAAGAAAAGTAATTGCGTGCGTGTTTGCGTTGTTTGGAGAAATTCACCGAAAAGAAAACTAAAATGACGCCATACTAATTTGGTACAAACATATGCTCGCTATGGGCGGCTATCGCTCTGAGATTTAATCCCGAAATGGAAAATTTCCTTTTGCAAACTTTTGTTACATCAAGAAAAGCGGCAAAACATTTGTAAGTGCATTAAGACTGTTTTCTTTACCTGTTCGTTTTTGGCGAGGTGTGCTGGCGGTGGCAGGAGTATCCAGGATGCAGTCCAGGTCTGTCTCTAAATAAACAAACGTGAATGAGAACATCGATCGGAACAGAAAAGATGCGGAAATATAGCAAGGGGCGGAGCTTATGGGTTCACCAAGCACCGATGTCGTGTTAGTTCCTCAGGAACCACGAAAAGTCCCTGCCTCTGAGTAGGAGCTAAAATGGTTCTAGGAACTGCGGGGGAAGGTTCCTAGTTCCCATCTGTCCGAACGCGCACAAAAACAGGCTGGTTCCTAAAAAGGTTATAGGAACTACAAAAGGTTCCTACAATCCAAAAGGGCCTATGGTCTGAGAGTCCCTAAGGTGCCTTTTGGCAAACTCCAGGCGGGCTGCCATGTGCTTTTTACTAAGGAGAGGCTTCCGTCTGGCCACTCTACCATACAGGCCTGATTGGTGGATTGCTGCAGAGATGGTTGTCCTTCTGGAAGGTTCTCCTCTCTCCACAGAGGACTGTTGGAGCTCTGACAAAGTGACCATCGGGTTATTGGTCACCTCCCTGATCAAGGCCTTTCTCCCCCGTTCACTCGGTTTAGAAGGCCGGCCAGCTCTAGGGAGAGTCTTGGTGGTTCCAAACTTCTTCCACTTATGGACGATGGAGGCCACTGTGCTCATAGGAACCTTAAAAGCAGCAGAAAATGTTCTGTAACCTTCCCCAGCCTTGTGCCTCAAGATAATCCTGTCTCAGAGGTCTACACTCAATTCCTTTGTCTTCATGCTTGGTTTGTGCTTTGACATGCACTGTCAACCCAGGGGGCTTATATAGACAGGTGTGTGCCTTTCCAAATCATGTCCAATCAACTCAATTTTCCACAGGTGGACTCCAATTAATCTGCTGAAACACCTCAAGGATGATCAGTGGAAACAGAACGCACCTCAGCTCAATTCTGAGCTTCACGTCAAAGGCTGTGAATAAAATTTTTTTTCATAAATTTGCAACAACTTCAAAGACACTTTTTTCACATTATCATTATGGGGTGTTGTGTGTTGAATTTTATGGGCACAATGAATTTAATCCATTTTGGAATGAGGCTGTAACAAACAAAAAAGTGGAAAAAGTGAAGCGCTGCGAATACTTTCCGGATGCACTGTACAGCTGCCCTGAGGCACACTGACGGAGGCAAGGCTGCTGTACACAGGCGCCACCGGTCCTTCTGACCACCACCAGCAGGCAAGTTGGGTTAAGTGTCTTGCCCAAGGACACGACGACAGCAACAGACTGAGTGGGACACGAACCTGCGATCTCCTCTGCCACCATCGCCCATCAACATATGCACAGCTTCACCTTGTCAACTCCCATAGCCTTCCCTTCATTCCACATGCTATCATCATCTTATATAGGGGTGCACCGATTGCAGTTTTTGGCCGATCACCGATCTTGAGAAAAACCTGACTTGCCGATGCCGATTTTGTCTTAACTAAAAGTTGATTGCGTCAGTGTTTCAATTTCCTTTTATTGAGAAAACCAATATGAATACTCATGAAACAATACCAGTTTTAACTGGACATGAGGTAATGTTCCCAAATATAAATGAACATATTTAGAATTGCTGTTTGAACTACAAAATCATACTTGTTCCTTTAGACTTTCATTTTTCTAAATTTGAAAACAAAACTTTTGTACCTGTTTTGACACGCTTGTTCAAAAAAATTATTCTATAGCAATGATTTGCTTCAACATTAACTAGGGGTGCACCAATTGCAGTTTTTGGCCGAGCACCGATCTTGGGAAAAACCTGAGATCAGGGTTATATAGGGGTGCATGCACCCCTAATCTTATATCTCTTTGCACATGCGCCTGAACATTTACATGTATATTCCTGACTCAAGATTACTATTAAATTGTGGAAAAAGTGGAAAAAATGAAGCACTGTGAATACTTTCCGGATGCACTGTAGCTACGATGTAGCTCATTATCACCAGAATGTGAATGTGTGTGTGAATGAATGTGTTGTAAAGCGCCTTGGGGGTTCTAGGACTGTGGAAGGCACTATATCAAATACATGCCATTTACCATTACCATTTGATTCATAATGCAGTAATGTAGTGTACAGGTGAACCGGTGCTAGTATTAGTTATGGTGGCGGGGCATGATCTGATTGAGGAGACTTATACTCTGTGGGTAAAAGCTCATTCTGAGTCTCTTAGTTCTGGCTGTCAGGTTGCAGAACAGTTTCCCTGAGTTCAGCAGCCAAAACAGACAGTTTCCTGGTTGGAAAGTGCCCCTGATCATTTGGGGGCTCTGCCTTTGCAGCGTCTGATGTAGATGCCAAATAGTGGTTGTAGTCTATTGTGATAACCAATGTTGCCTTGTCAATATAGTTACTATTATATTCTACAACAATTCCCACAATGCCAAAGTATTCCTTGGCAGGATTGTGGTCACAACTTCCTAAGATATGATTTTTCCAGGAAAAGTATTCAAAAAGAATGAAAGATAGATTTAACACTTTAAGCTGTAATATATGAAAAATTCTGACTACAATAAAGAAGAGTACCTTCTCTGTCTAACCAGTGTTTGCGCTGGCGGTAGAGCAGCAGCTTGTTCTGGACGTAAGGCAGCAGAAACTTCACACACCAGCTCTCCACACCCAGCTTGTTCTCCAGCAGCACAATGGGACTGCGGTTGTAGCGTGCCTCTGGGCATTGGATGAAGCCAATCTCATCACTAAGGAAGCAGAAAATCACAATCAGGGCAGGACACAGCATTAATATCATAACTAAGAATTGATGTTTCCTTGTGTTCAATCTTATAAAAAAAATTCACCGGTACAACAATGCTCTATACCATACCAGACCAATTTATTTATAAAGCACCATTTAAAAATAGCATGGCAGCTAACCAAAGTGCTGTACATAAAAGAGCCAAATGCTCGAACATATCAACAAAACATAATGAAAGCATGGAAATCAGGTAATACACAAAAACATAGCACAAAATCACCGATAAAAATTCCTACTAAAAACTAACAGACTAAGAGAACAAGTAAAAAGTAGCAGCACTATCGAGAATAAAAAATAATGCAGCAAGTGATAAAAACCAATTAAAATGGCACATATAAAATCAAAAAAGCTACAAGATAGTGCAAGGTATTAAAAAGTGAGCTACTGAATCATAAAAACTAAATTAAGAAAAGTAAAACTAGTGCTGGACTTTCATGGAACTTGTCACGGAGGGAAGGTAAGGCTGAAAAAGTGAGTTTTAAGTGCCAACTTGTACCTGCTGACCGAGGGAGCCAAACACACATGGAGGGGCAGAGTGTTCCAGAGTTTGGGGGCTGCATGAGAGAAGGCACGCTCTCCCCGTGATTTAAAACGGACCTTTGGAACAACCAGCAGCAGATGATCTGCTGAACGGTGTCTACTTTAATATCACCTTTGTGTGACTTTTCATTTTATGTTAAATCCTATCAATCCTTTGAAACCATCATTCACTTATTTCAACACATTTGCTGAGGTCTCTAGTATGAATGAATGCCTTGAGAGTCGTTCTCTGTAGAAAAAATGTTGTGGCGCTCCTGTTTCAGGAAGTTAAAAAATAACCGAAGTAGTAGGGGGGGACAGAAAACAGCAGGATTTGGAGTTTAACCTAGCCTTTCCACTGGATACGTAAGCAGCTAAAACGCTTTACAAACCTGTGGATACCAAACATGGGCAATAAACAAAGGAAAGCAACAAGTAACAATGAAAAGAAAAGACGAACCAAAACAAAGAACCAAGCCAAAACCAGTAATAACCCTTCCATACATCAAAGGCATAACATAAGTAAAATCAGCAATGAAAAAACACCACACCAACAAAACCATACATGACAGTTAGAAAAAGACTAGAACACCCAAAAGACAAGATACGAGAGCAAAAATGTGGAGTCATATGAAATACTGTGCAAATTCTGCAATAAAACATACATAGGAGAAACAGGACGGAAACTCAACACACGAAAAATAGAACATAAAAAGGAGTGTGAGAAGGAAACAAGTTGAAGACACATAAGAGCAGCAAAACAAGAGGCAGAAAGTACAAAAAAATCAGCCATAACAGACCACTGTATAAGACAAAATCATATAATGGACTGGGATAACACATGGATCATAAACACAGAGCAACTAAAATCAAAAGATGGATCAAAGAGGCGATTGAGATAAGGAGACGTGGACCCAGGACCATGAACAGAGACGAAGGAGTATGCACGCTGGACCTCTCGTGGGATCAACGGAGGATGATATTGCCCTCTGCTGCTCAAAGATAGAAGCGATGCCACCAACATTCGGCGGTTGCTCTGGTGGCCGTAAAGATGATGAAACATTTTGGCAAAGGTAAAAACCTCTTTTTGCTCTGTGTATTATGAAGAACCACAAAAAATGCAACACCACATGTGAAGACTAATTTATACTCAGCTTGACTGTGGAGTTGCACACACGCATTGATGGAGGTGTTTTCCCTTCAGAATTCTTCGTCACCTGGGGAGAGCTGCAAAGAAATTCCCTGCCAGGACAGCAGAGGGCGTAGTGCTTTTCCGTGGTATCCTGCCACCATTACAGTCACGTATCCGGTCCACGATAGTGTATTTACTACTGTGTTTACATTGTTTTAATGTATTTTAGAGACTTTAGCACGGATTAATTTGTCCCTCATTCTCCTCCACCTCTTCATGCGATCGGCACCACTAAACCCACGCTTCCCGTCATTTCTGTCCATGAATAAAACGCTTGCAGCATATCTTTGTGCTCCTTCAGTCACGGATTAATACACTTTTATATTTTCAGACTTTTTCCGCGAGGCGTTCTTCAAGCTGCTCCGTGTCTGCCGCTAGATATCTTCAGCTCTCCAACCTTATTTTAATATTGTCAACAAAAACGCAGCAAAGCATCATTTTCCTGCAGGTATTCACTAGTGAAGCAAAACTTAACTTTCATGAGCAAAAAATCCATAAAAATGATTCAGTGAATCAGAAACGCAGGAAGAAATGTTTTCTGTTTTTACATGTTTTACTTCAGTTAAAACTTTTTAGAATTTTGTGTTTGCATTTTATTAAAATATCTTCAGCTTTATTCATTTTATGACAATTTTTGTGTTGCATTGTTTGCAAAATAATCATAACATAATTACTTGAAAGGTTTTATATTAAATGCCATTTAAAGAACATTAAATGTTGTTTGCCAAGTTTCAGACAACACAATGACATCAGCATCAGTTGACTGAACCCAGATACGAAAGAAGTCCATCTTAGATAATAAACTACGAACATTTAGGTGGATAAAACCGAGCCCTGTCCTTGCTTTAAAATCAGCATGAGTATTAAAACAAGGGTTGGGGTCGGGACCTGGATTAGGTTGAACATTTCCAGAAATTAAAAGCAACAAGGCAATGAAAAACCTCTGTTTAAAAGAACAGCGAAGAGAGGTCCTCTTAACAGAACAATGTCACTTAAAAAACAGCCATAGAAATTTTGCTGAATCACAACACTAGCTAAATGTCCTAGGGCCATAGAATCAAAAGAAGGAGACATGAATGGATTTACGTGATAAACATCCAACACAAAGTCTAAAGAACATGAGCCATTACATGTTGTCTTGGGAGCCTTGAACACTGTCTGAGACATACTAGCCTCACACAGAGTCAGAAGGCAGAGCAAAGTCAGCAGGATCCTCATTATGAATTTATCTAACCTTTTGATTTACAGGTCCAGGCTAGCAGAGATTCAGGCTGCAGGGGATGAAGTCTAGCTATACAGGCTAGCAGAGATCCAGGCTATTGCTGGGTTTCACTCACGTGACCCGGACGTCGCGCGAAACTCAAACACGGGTCAGGAAGTGTTTTGCTTCAGTACAAAACAGCGCGATGGAGGAAAGCGAGTATAGTAAGGCATTAAATGGACTGGCACAGGCGCGATATTGCGAAAAAATACATCTTCATGTAGGTTACGACCCATATAGTTTTAAAAAAGTCACCGTTTTCATACTCTGGAGGATTTACTCAGCATTGAAGCAATCAAACTACCTTGTGCTTCATACCTCGTATTATACAGCAAACCAAATGAAAGCCTTTTATAAGCCTGGAAGCCTACAACTATTTTATTTCAGGTTGGGTTAACCATTAAGTGATCATGAGAAGCTCTAAATGACTGTTGTCTTGTTTTTGCTCAGGTAAGTAGTGAGTTGTGCTATTTAGCTCATGATAATATATAGGGTATAAAAGCCACATTACAACACTAAGCTAACTGCTAACAACATTAGCACTCTGAAAGCTATTTGCGGTACGGACACATGAAAACAGTATCGAACTGTTTACCTGCCGTTTTTATGGCTGTGTTCAATAAAATGCTATAAAACATTTAGTAAACCCTTACCTGCTAGAAAGTGATCGCTGCAAACTTTATCATTGTCCGTTTCAACACCTAATGTTTTTAGTCGGAGATTACTGATCCAACTCTGCCTTCTTCTTTCAGTACGTTTTTTTTAAAAATACGTCCATTGTGGCGCACTAGTTTCGGGACCCCCCAAAAAACGTTGGTCTGTGTCCCGATTAGAGCGATTGTAACAACCATAAACAACACAGAATTTGAGCATTTTAAAGCCAAATCAACGGGGTAAACAGGGATCTGTGCCGAGGCAGCTCCTGCTTGACCCGTGTCTGCATTTGTTTACGTGGACTTCAATAGGAGAGGCAGGGAAGAGGCGGGGACGCTACGTCATGTGAAACCCAGCAATAATGAAGGCTAGCCACAAGCTAGCAGAGATCCAGGCTGTAGGTGATGAAGGCTAGCCACAAGCTAGCAGAGATCCAGGCTGTAGGTGAAGGTTAGTCGCAAGCTAGCAGAGATGTAGGCTGTAGGCTATGAAGGCTAGCCACAAGCTAGCAGAGATCCAGGCTGTAGGTGATGAAGGCTAGCCACAAGCTAGCAGAGATCCAGGCTGTAGGCTATGAAGGCTAGTCACAAGCTAGCAGAGATCTAGGCTGTAGGCTATGAAGGCTAGCCACAAGCTAGCAGAGATCCAGGCTGTAGGTGATGAAGGCTAGCCACAAGCTAGCAGAGATCCAGGCTGTAGGTGAAGGCTAGCAGTAGCCACACGCTAGCAGAGATCCAGGCTGTAGGCTATGAAGGCTAACTGCAAGCTCGCAGAGATTCAAGCTGTAAGTGAAAGGCTAGGCTTAGGCTAGCAGAGTTCCAGATTTTTGATAATGGAAGGCCAGCCTCAGGCTATTAAAGGTCCAGGCTGTAGGTGATGAAGGCCAGGATTAGGCTAACAGAGGTCCAGGCTCTGAGTGATGGACTGCTAGACTCAAGCAAGCAGAGGTCCAGGCTGTAGTTGCAGGAAGGCCATGGTTGTAACTAGCAGGATTCAATTTTGATTGAAAGACATATATACAAATATTATTTTTAGGGGCGGGACTCAATTAAAAAAAGTTAATTTAATTAATTAGAGGCTTTGTAATTAATTAATCTTGATTAATCACATTTTAATCGTTCAAGAAAATTTGCCCTGAAAGCAATTTTTTAAAATGAAAAATAGACAGAATCAAACAATAGTCAGTGACATTATTATTGTAAACACAAGCTCTTTTAATTTCTAAAAAAAAAGCTTTTAAATTGTATTTCAATTTAAAACAGGAGAAAAATATATATGTATATCACTGGCAAAAATAGGACAGACCTAAAAGTACAATACTATTTTAAGTACATTTTGATAATGTATTGTCTTTAAAATAATAATAATAATAATAATAATAATCTACATAATGGGTTGATAGAATGTGTGTGCAATTTGATTTGATTTAGCATCATTAGAGACAGAAATGAAGGCAAAAACACATGTAGTTTTAGTTGTTTGGAGTACATAAAAAAGGTTTACATGGTCTTGTAGCCAAGGATCTGAGCTTTCTTTAGAGGTGCAGATTGACTAGATTGATATTTAGGGCATGTATTTTGCTGCTAAACGTCAACATCCCCCAAGGGATTAAAGGGTTAAATGAGTTCATTTTTAATGCGTTATTTTTTTCTAATTAATTAATCATAATTAACACGTTAAATTCCCACCACTAATTATTTTATTTTGAGAAAGGTTTCACATGTTTGATCCTTAGAAAAATATATGCAGATGTCACACATCACAAAGGTAATCTAGGATTATTTTGAGATTTTTGTAAGAAAGGTTAGATTTTTAATGAATTTTAAAATTTGTCAGTTTTTCAGTATTGTTGAAAAAAGTTAAATTATTTTTTAGCAGAGAGGTCTTTAACTCATTCACTGCCAGCCGTTTTCTGATCAGAAAGCCCCTGACTGCCAACGTTTGAGCGTTTTTACTGTTTTTTGAAGAGTCACAGAACATTGTGCTCTATGATCACCAAAACGCCAAAACTACCAAAAGAAAGAGTAGACTCACTTCTTACATCAGGAAGAATTACAATATTTCTAGCTTTATCCGTTTTTTCACAATCTGTTGTCGATGTGTGAGCTGCAGAAGCATTTCCGGTAGGGGTGGAAATTAACTACACAACCAGCCGGCCCGCCTGAGAATCTACCCGGCCCCGCAGGTCATCTGCTAAAACGAGTAAAAATCACAACTGAACCACCGTTTTAAACATAATAAACTTTTATTATGTTCATATTTACAATCAGCACTGTGTCAGTCTCTGGCACCATAGTGTTGCAGGCTGAATACTTGGCTAGTGGTGGACTAGTGGTTTCTCTGAGTCTGGTTCCAGATATTAGTCCACCACAAAGTTCTTCTCAAGCTCGTCCTCATACTTCTTGCTCCTCATGGACAGCAAGCGGGCCTGACCCACGAACATAACAAATAACTTTGCTCTCTCTTTATTTTGTAGAACACTTAGTGCAAGCTTTTTCAGCTCAATGCTCATTAAATACAAACAACATTTAACTCAAGACTCATTTAATGTAGTTATGTCCTATAAAATCTATAACATCAAAGATTTTTTAACTGAATGATTCTGACTATGTAGAACGAACATTTTAGATATTCAGTTAGAATGTTCTCATGGATGTATGGAATGTTAATTTCTACTAGGAACAATAGAATTATAGATATCTGGAATACATATCCAGTCTGCTTAATATAAGCCTCTTTTAAAAGACACACCGTGCCGGCAAATCAGCGAAATATTACCGCAACGTGTTTCTTATGAACGCGCCATGGCGGCATCACGTTGCGGGAATTTTGCGGCATTCGTGTCGCCATGCTTGGTAGTAATATTGCGGCTTAGCCGGTCTGATAAATGCACATTAAGCCTTGGCGCAAAAGAGGGAGGTGTCATGGCCACGCGATGAATTAATGCCACGCTCCGGCCGGGAACTATGTTGAAAATGAATGTAAACACGGCCGTAAGTTTAGTTTTTGTAAACAGAACCAGCTGAGATGATAAACTGGAGCGATGCGGAGCTCCAGGGGCTTCTCTCCGTTAGATCTGCAGCTCAGATCATCTTACAGCTCACAGGGACTGTGGAGAACACACCTGTAGCTGACTGGGGAAAAAAACTTAAGGAGCACGGCTTCGATCGCAATAAAAAGCAAGTTATGTCCAAAATAAACGGAAGTCCGCGACAGCGTAAAGACCGCCCCCATACCTCCTTTTTGCCGCCATCGCGTAATCTTTTATAAAACTGACATGATTGCGCAACATTACCGCCACGGTCTGAGCTCTTATAAATGACCTTAGGCTCCCAGATGCCGCATCAGCGTTGCGGCAAATTGGCGGCATTGTTTTATAAAAGAGGCTATACGCTGCTCACAGAAATTAAAGGAACACTTTAAAGAAACACATTAGATACATCAAATCTCAATATGAAGTTGGATATCTATACAAATAACGACAGGGCAATGTCTTAGGAACAAAAGGATGCCAAGTCTTTTAATGGAAATAAAAGTTTTCAGCCTACAGAGGGCTCAATTGTGTAGACACCCTAAAATCAGAGTGAAATGAAGATGTGGCAGGCGAGTCCATTATTTCAAAAACTTAATTTCTGCAACTCAAAATGCTTTTCAGTATCTTGTGTGGCCCCCACGAGCTTGTGTGCATGCTTGACAACGTCGGGGCATGCTCCTCATGAGACAACGGATGGTGTCTTGTGGCATTTCCTCCCAGATCTGTGTGAGGGCATCCCTGAGCTCTTGTACAGTCTGAGGAGCAACCTGGCGCCGCCTAATGGACCGAAACATAATGTCCCACAGATGTTCTATTGGGTTTAAGTCAGGGGATCGTGAAGGCCATTCAATTGTTTCAATTCCTTCATCCTCCAGGTACTGCCTGCATACTCTTGCCACATGAGGCCGGGCATTGTCGTGCATTAGGAGAAAACCAGGACCTACTGCATCAGCGTAGGGTCTGACAAAGGGTTCAAGGATTTCATCTCGATACCTTATAGCAGTCAGAGCACCATTTCCGAGGAAGTAGAGGTCTGTGCGTCCCTCCATGGATATGCCTCCCCAGACCATCACTGACCCACCACCAAACCTGTCATGTTGAACGACGTTGCAGGCAGCATAACGTTCTCATTGTCTTCTCCTGCTCTCGTCTGTAAAAAGTACAGGACGCCAGTGGCGGACTTGCCAATTCTGGTGTTCTTGAGCAAATGCCAGTCGAGCTCTATGGTGCTGGGCAGTGAGCACAGGGCCCACTACAGGACGTCGGGCCCTCAGGCCATCTTCATGAAGTGTGTTCCTGATTGTTTGGGTAGAGACATTCACACCAGTGGCCCTCTGGAGGTCATTCTGTAGGGCACGAGAAGTGCTCAGCCTGTTCCGCCTTGCACAAAGGAGCAGGTATCGGTCCTGCTGATGGGTTGTGGACCTTCTACGGCCCTGTCCAGCTCTCCGAGAATAACCGCCAGTCTCCTGAAATCTCCTCCATGTTCTGGAGATTGTGCTGGGAAACGCATTAAACCTTCTTGCTGCAGCACGTGTGGATGTGCCATCCTGGAGAAGTTGGACAACCTGTGCAACTTCTGTAGGGTTAAGGAATCGCCTCATACTGCCAGTAGAGATAATTACTCAAGCCAAAACTAGCACGAGTGGAAAACCAGCCAAAAAAGATCAAGAGGGAGAAACTTGAAATGACCTCCACATGTTAAACCAGTCCTGTTT
>SSNS01000889.1:90831-111999 GCA_006937985.1 Aphyosemion australe
ATATACACTGCTCACAAAAATTAAAGGAACACTTTAAAGAAACACATTAGATACATCAGATCTCAATATGAAGTTGGATATCTATACAAATAACGACAGGGCAATGTCTTAGGAACAAAAGGATGCCAAGTCTTTTAATGGAAATAAAAGTTTTCAGCCTACAGAGGGCTCAATTGTGTAGACACCCTAAAATCAGAGTGAAATGAAGATGTGGCAGGCTAGTCCATTATTTCAAAAACTTCATTTCTGCAACTCAAAATGCTTTTCAGTATCTTGTGTGGCCCCCACGAGCTTGTGTGCATGCTTGACAACGTCGGGGCATGCTCCTAATGAGACAACGGATGGTGTCTTGTGGCATTTCCTCCCAGATCTGTGTGAGGGCATCCCTGAGCTCTTGTACAGTCTGAGGAGCAACCTGGCGCCGCCTAATGGACCCAAACATAATGTCCCACAGATGTTCTATTGGGTTTAAGTCAGGGGATCGTGAAGGCCATTCAATTGTTTCAATTCCTTCATCCTCCAGGTACTGCCTGCATACTCTTGCCACATGAGGCCGGGCATTGTCGTGCATTAGGAGAAAACCAGGACCTACTGCATCAGCGTAGGGTCTGACAAAGGGTTCAAGGATTTCATCTGGATACCTTATGGCAGTCAGAGCACCATTTCCTAGGCAGTAGAGGTCTGTGCGTCCCTCCATGGATATGCCTCCCCAGACCATCACTGACCCACCACCAAACCTGTCATGTTGAACGACGTTGCAGGCAGCATAACGTTCTCCTTGTCTTCTCCAGACTCTTTCACGTCTATCACAGGTGCTCAGGGTGAACCTGCTCTCGTCTGTAAAAAGTACAGGGCGCCAGTGGCGGACTTGCCAATTCTGGTGTTCTTGAGCAAATGCCAGTCGAGCTCTACGGTGCTGGGCAGTGAGCACAGGGCCCACTACAGGACGTCGGGCCCTCAGGCCATCTTCATGAAGTCTGTTCCTGATTGTTTGGGTAGAGACATTCACACCAGTGGCCCTCTGGAGGTCATTCTGTAGGGCACGAGCAGTGCTCAGCCTGTTCCGCCTTGCACAAAGGAGCAGGTATCGGTCCTGCTGATGGGTTGTGGACCTTCTACGGCCCTGTCCAGCTCTCCGAGAATAACCGCCAGTCTCCTGAAATCTCCTCCATGTTCTGGAGAGTGTGCTGGGAGACACATTAAACCTTCTTGCTGCAGCACGTGTGGATGTGCCATCCTGGAGAAGTTGGACAACCTGTGCAACTTCTGTAGGGTTAAGGAATCGCCTCATGCTGCCAGTAGAGATAATTACTCAAGCCAAAACTAGCACGAGTGGAAAACCAGCCAAAAAAGATCAAGAGGGAGAAACTTGAAATGACCTCCACGTGTTAAACCAGTCCTGTTTTGAGGGTTTTGTAATTGTTGCCACTTTAGTGCACCTGTCGTTAAGTCCATGAACACCAATACAGCTGAAAGTGATTAACAATGCCCTCAGCTGCTTAATCAACCAGAAATTTATCAGACAGGTTTAATTGATTTCATGCCAGGCCCAATAAAAAAAGTGTTCCTTTAATTTTTGTGAGCAGTGTATATATATTAGGACTGTCAAAATTAGCGCGTTTTTAATGCGTTAATGCAAAGCACCCTTAACGGCATTAATTTTTTTAACACGCGATTAACGCGCATGCTTCCGTAGTTTTGTTTTGGCCCTCCTCGTGTTCCATAGTCTGACGTAAATAAGAAGCAGGAACAAGCCATTGGCCAGAGGCAAATTTCCTTTGAATCACATGTGGAAAAATGTATTAAACCCTCAAGTCAATT
Organism: Aphyosemion australe; assembly: GCA_006937985.1. Taxonomy (NCBI): domain Eukaryota; kingdom Metazoa; phylum Chordata; class Actinopteri; order Cyprinodontiformes; family Nothobranchiidae; genus Aphyosemion; species Aphyosemion australe. Next base: position 92,653 of record SSNS01000889.1, read on the forward strand.
TCTTTTTAGGATTTCCACTGCTGGATTTTTAAGAAAAAAAACAGTGTTTTTAAATGGCGCGGGGACCTACGCCTACCAGGCTTTCAGTATGAGCGTAAAGCCGGCGATGACGTAACCGCTCAGAAAGCGAGTGTGTGTGTGGGCCAGAGTTCAGCAACATCAGCTGATTTGAGTTTGGCCCCTGTTGCATTATTTTTGTCTGAGTTCAATGGATTAAGAAAGCAAAACAAACAAACAAAAAAAAAACAGAAGTGTTGCCTTATATTTTTGTTAAAAATAAGATATTTTTAAAATGTGCTAAATAAGTAGCCTGGCAAGCCATCCTATATATGTGAATATATATGTGAATATATACAAACTCTGCGAAGCAAGAATTTGGTCTAGTTCACTAGGCTACTAAATAAGCAGAGTCCTAGTTCTTTATAACACTCCTGCCTTTGTCCTTATTTTAGTACCACATGTGTTGATTTTGTCAGTCCTTATGGTGGAACCATATAAGGTGTTATTGTGTGGGAGGTAATGCCTAATTGCACTTTTGAATTTTTTTTTTCTGAGGATACTGGAGTGTATTTATCATGTTTGTTTGGTACAGTTATAATAAACATATTTTCTTAAAAAAGTATATTTGTCCACTCCATAGTTGAAATAAGAAAAATTTGAATCAGAAAAAAAAATTGCGATTAATCGTGAGTTAACTATGGACACTCATGCGATTAATAGCGATTAAAAAATTTAATCGATTGACAGCCCTAATATATATATATATATATATAGTATATACCCTCTGACCTGTATGGGTCTGATGTGCCAAAGCATACAGTGATCTAATCTACACTACATGTGTCAACCCTCTACACTTTCCACCTTTTAACTGGAAAGGCAATATCCTTAAAATATAATACCCATTACTAGTCCACATGGGGGAAATATGGTTACAGCAGCACCAGCGTGATGAGTAGCACATTTGGAAAAAAAATTAGTACATAAGTTACCATCTGGGAATAACACCACCAAACTATTCAAGATTCAAACATTTATTCACATGTAGGCACATGTCAATGCAATTTCCATTAAAAAAAAACAACAAAAAACAGAATGAATGAATGATAATAATATAAAAAGGGGTGAAAACTATGTGGAAGGGAAAAAACCTAATACTAGAACAGAAAACAACGAGGGAAACCAAAGTCAAAACTGATGGGATCCCAACAGTTACAAATTAAGAGTACATTGCAAGGTTACTATTTACATCCGTGTTTGAGTTTTATTTATCTGCCTGTATCTAACATTAGGCTGTTAAGTTTTACATTACAATATATTACATTTTTTGGCTATGGTTAAAAACTACAACCGGAACATTCAGTGTGCAAATGAGGTAGATATAATTGCAAATAATAGCAGCAGCAGGAGTGAATACGATATAGTTCCATATACTGAGTAAATGGGCAAATCAAGACATGAAACTTACAGCAGTTGCGTAAAGCCAAGACATCAGCAGGATTATTACTCCATCCAAATGTGCAAACATAATAGTGGGATTATAAATATTTAAATTACACAAGCCCAATGTGCAAGTTTTGCTCATAGTTAGGCAAGAGTCCAGTACAGAGATTACTCTCAAGATTGTAAACAGTTCTTTGGTTGTAGTTTGCTGGGAACAGAGATGGTTTTGCATGGATGATTTAAAAATGAGAGCTCCATGAAGGTTCCTAAAATGATGCGCTTTTGTCAGCTGGTTGAGCCTCTTGCAACCCAGGACGTCTCCTTGCGACGCCCCTATCTGCAGCCAAGTTGAACCAGCGGATCGCGTGCGTGATGATATCAGTTTCTGTGCAGACACGGCCAACTGGATTTCTTCATACAGAACCGGCAAACAAAAAGGATTCTTTTTACAACTCAAACATATGACACCCGGCACTGTCTGGTTTTGGCAACTATTCCCTGCCAAAGTCTAATTAATTTTTATCTAGTCTGTTCTCAAAAATTTAAATCTATACTTACACAGGAGCAAGCTCTTTGTTGTCATCTGGCTGAACGGCTTCTTCCCATTGACACCTTTCCAGTTTATCCGCTTTCCGACATCATCATGAAATATGTGGGCCAGGACATTCCATGTTACACGTTTGATGGCATGGCCCCCGATCGCTGCCAGACAGGAAGTCTGAAAAAGAATAGAATGGAAATGAGCGTCACCATCTTGTATGTACTAGGAAAAGAACAACAAATAAGTTATGTGGAAGAGAAAGCTCACCAATCTCTGCTTCAAATGAACATTTGCTTGATCTTTGAGCCAGCACTCAAAACTGTCAACTTCCTCCATCGTACTCAATGGAAACTGGACAGGGATCTGCGTTTCAGTTTCAGGTGTGTTTTGCTTGCTCAGCAAGCTATAGACCGTCGCAAAACCCTGCTTCACGTCGCTTTTCAGTGACTGTATCATGTGGAACAGACTCAGTTGTCTGGCTGTTGGGAAGAATTTTTGGGAATTTTTTGAATCGGTGCAATACTTTTCAAATGGTGATGCGAAGTTCGAAGCCTGCAATTTGACGTTTGGAGCTGCAGAACAGGCGATCTGCAGTTACAGATGAATTTCTCTAAACAAAAATCTGCTACGACCACATTTTTTAGAGTACACTCATCAATTACTCAAAAACAGTAGTTTTACTCGTCCGCTTCGATGGGATGTCTTCGTTTTAGCTGTAGGTGTCACGGTTCATATGCTACGAGCCTCAGAAGGATGATTCAGCCAGATAATCCGCCCATTCAGTCCCATTCTAAATAACAGCATTTTCAGCTCCAGACTAGTGTTGTCAAAAGAACCGGTTCTTCTGTACCAACCCTGTACTACAAAAATGTAAACCGACAGGAGAGACGCTTCGCTCCAGCAGCACCTCCCGTTCTCATGCTTTCTTGTATTTTTAATTCCAAAACTTGACAGGATGTCCAGACAGACCCCTGAATCCCTCTTAGCGCTTGTCATCAGGAACGTCCTGACACGACGCTCACCTCCGCTGATCAGTGACGTAGGAGGCGGATTTAATGCGACATGACTGTTCAGACTAGTCGCTTTCAAAAAATTTGCATATGTGTCAGAATCAGTACTACATAGAGTGTGGTGTGAATACACCATCATCTTTATTAACTATTTAAATCTCCTATACGTTTAATTAGGGTAACAAACAAACAAACAGGATGACATAAAGGCGTTGACTGCTCACAGACCGGAGTTTTTCTTTTTTTAATGACTGTAATGTGTATCCAAAAGATGAACAACAATGAATGGCTCAGTCAGTGTTTATGTCCTTAAAATCAGTTTGTCAAAAAATCTGTTCTAACTAGATGTTCTTGTCTGTATAACTAGCAGGTTTACAAAAATATATGAACAAAAACACATTTTGATTAAATAAAAGTGCATTAAAAACATGTTATGATAGTAGTACAATAGTAATTCAGTTCATTTTTCTAATATACAGCACTGATTCACAAAAGATGTCTTCTCAAAGCACTGTACAGGAAAATTAATGTTTTTATTGGTAAATTTAGTCTAAATTAAATTTTTGTTTGGTACCGAAATTGGTACCGAGAACCGTGGATTTTCACTGGTACCGGTGCCGAATACTGAAATTCTGGTACCGTGACAACACTACTCCAGACAGTAGAAATCATCTCATCATATCTCCTACAAATATTCTAGGTAGGCATACAAAAATTCAGACAGAACACCATCGAAGCATTCTGCCACTGTCTTTGTTTTTGCTGTAGGTGTAACAGTTCTTGAGTTACAAGCATCAGAAGGAGGATTCAGCCACATTTTAACCCCATAAAAAACAGGCATTTTCAGCTCCGGTCTCTGTCAGACAGCAGAAATCATCTCATCATATCTCCTACAAAATTCAAGTTAGGCATACAAAACGTCTCACAGAGCACCATCAGAGCCTTCTGCCGCTGACGCTTTTGGAATTTTTCAAATCGGTTCTATACTTTTCGAATGGTGATGACAAGTTCGAGGCCTCCGATCTGACATCTGAAGCACAGATCCAAAGCCTTTTTCGCCACCTTTGGGGTGCCGGTGGAGCTGTTGAGTGATGGGGGCCCAGAGTTCACCGCAGGGCGGACATCAGACTTTCTCCGGTTGTGGCAGGTGAGACATCGGGTGTCCTCAGTGGGATTCCCCCAGTCGAATGGCAGAGCGGAGGTGGCTGTCAAGACGGCCAAGCGCCTTCTGGTCTCGAACACCGGCCCGACCGGGAGCCTCGACCATGACCGTTTCCTGCGGGCCATGTTGCAACTACGCAATACGCCTGACCCTGATTGTGACCTGTCGCCTGCGCAGATTGTCTTTGGCCGCCCTCTTAGGGACTCGTTGTTTGTGAATAGACTGGAGAAGTTCTCCAACCCGCATGTTAGGCCACTTTGGCGTCAGGCCTGGAAGGCAAAGGAAGACGCCCTCCGTACTCGGATGGCTCGTACGTATGAGTCCTTAGGGGAACATGTGCGACCGCTCCGCCCACTGGCGATCAGGGCGTCAGTGTTCCTTCAGAATCAGTCGGGCCTTAGCCCACGCGCGTGGGACAGGTCTGGGGTGGTGGTGGAGTCCCTGGGCCACGACCAATATCTGGTCAAGGTTGATGGGTCGGGTCGGCTTACCCTTCGCAATAGGCGGTTCCTCCGTGCCTTCACCCCAGCCACCCCTTGCGCTCATCGGGACGATATTGCGTCCCTGTCTGGAGGGTCACTGGTTCCACGCCCTGCTCCTCCGGATGTGGAAGGACCCTCCATGTGCCCGTCTCCTGGGCCACCTGGGTTCCCGGTGTCTTGCTCTGACACTGCCCTGCCAGTGCTGCATCGCGACGCTGCTTCTGTTGCCAGTCCCATGAGCTTACCTGACCTTGTGGTTGGTGACCAGGTGGTCGTCGACCCTGTAGTCGCGGCCCCTGCGGCGCGGCCCTCGGGACTATGTCCGTCGGCTGCCTCACCTGTGTCTTCTGCTCGAGTGAGGAGGCCGCCTAAGCGTTATGAACCTGAGACTGGCTCGTGGGTGGTGGCCTGAGTCCATTGCGCCATCTTGTGTCATGGCTTCCTGGACTGGGGGGGATGCAGAGGTTGCCACTCGCCACTAGGGGTCAGTGTGGTAAAACCCTTGTGAGGAGGTTCACGTCCGGTGAGACGAGAAGTTTGGTTCTGAGAATGTTCATGACGCTATTCATGTAGCTCACTGGTTGACTTCTATTTGTAAGTTTGTACACAATGTTAGATGTTGTTTATATGCACGTTATTCCGCGCTGCATCAGAGTATGTTTATTAGCTTGAGCACATATGTTGTTTCACGTTGCCGTTAGCATTAGCTCATGTAGCTTTTATGTGTCGCTGCAGGGCTCCGTCATCTTTGTCATTAAAGTTGTCTGACATCGAGGAGTGTGTTTCTTCAGGCTTGGTCTCAGGAAACCAGCCGTCCGCCATCCCTGCTCTCTGATTGGCCGAGAGAGTTCAAGCTTCTTCCAAGTTAACAGAAATATGCACCCAGACATGTTATACACCAAATCGATCAGCTTGGACTCAGGAAACCAGCCGTCCACCATCCCTGGTCTTTGATTGGCTGAGAAAGTTTTGAAACTTTAAAGTTCCATTTCTGCTCTTTCTAACAGTTTATTTTTTTTATCTCATTCTGCTAACTTTGACAATTGAACTCATTTTCAACTTCACTTCAGTTCCAATGCATGTTCATCTATCAGTTTCAGCTGCTAAATTCTCAGTTCAGCTAATTGTGAAAATTTAACTATTAAACTATTCCTACTCAAATACCAACTGTTTAAACATTTCAGCTGTCCAGTTTTTTAAACTGTATACTGAGATTTCAGTTTTCTGCTGTTTAGATTTTTTTTTCTCTTTTCTCCACTTACTTATTTGGCTTTATTACTTGTTAGTGATTTTTTGCTCCTAAATCTTTAAATCTTTTCAGCTCATTTTTACAATTAAGCTAAATTTTCACAGCAGAAAACTGCTTATTTCAGTTCAGCTACTCAGCTATCAGTTTCAAAATTCAGCATATCCTGCTAATTTCACAATTCAACTAATTGTGAAAATTTAACTACTTATACTCACATATGAGCTGTTTAAACATTTTAACTGCTCAGTTTTTTAAACTATGTTTAGAGATTTCTGCTGTTTAGGATTTTTTTCTCTATTCTCTACTTACTTTTCGGGCTTTTTAAAACTTTTTAGCAATTTTTGCTCCTAAAACTTCAAATACATTCAGCACATTTTGACAATTAAGCTTAGTTTTAGCTTCAATTCAGCAGTTTCAGCTATCATATTCAGCAATAAAGCATTCAAACGCATTTCTGCAAGAAATGCAATTTATCTAGTTAATATTATGCTATATAATATGCTAAATTTTTTTAGATAATGTAAAATCTTTGGTGAACCGTAGTTTGGGCTGAATGTGAGTTACATTGCAGGCTTCACTAGCTAGCTATTTGTCCTTACACTCCATCTCAGATAAATTTCAGTCAGGCTTCAAGGCACGTCATAGCACTGAAAGTGCGCTTTTGCGGGTTTTTAATGATTTGTTGATAATCAGTGATTCTGGCAATTCGGCTGCTCTACTGTTATTGGATTTATCTGCTGCTTTTGATACTGTCGATCATGATGTTCTGCTGTCTCGTCTGGAGTCATGTGTCGGTATAAGAGGCACTGTTCTTAAATGGTTTATGTCCTATTTACAGGATAGGTCCTTCTCTGTCAACTTGGGGGGGTTCAAATCGCAAACAGCATCTGTGACCAGTGGTGTTCCACAAGGTTCCATTTTGGGGCCCACACTTTTTTCACTATACATTTTGCCTTTAGGCTCTATTTTTGCCAAACACAACATCACTTTCCATTGCTTTGCAGATGACCTACAGATCTATCTTCCACTCATCCCTATTTCAGTTTCCTCCTTAATGGACTGCTTAACAGATGTGAAGCAGTGGATGTCAAACAATTTTATGAAACTAAATGATCAAAAAACTGAGATTTTAGTCTTTGGCAGTCAAGATCTTTTAACTGGGGTTGTGAGTCCACTGGGTCCTATATCAGCCTTTGTAAAGCCCTATGTGAAAAACCTTGGGTTTTTTTTGGATGGTTCTTTTAAACTTGATAGGCAAATAAGTGCAGTAGTCCAGTCTGGTTTTTATCATTTAAGGCAGCTGGCAAGAGTCAAACAATATTTACCTGTTACAGTCTTTGAACATGTTATCCATCTGTTTGTCTCCTGTCGGTTGGACTACTGTAATTCCCTGTATTATGGCCTGGCACAATCCTCTTTAAATCGCTTACAGCTGGTTCAAAATGCAGCAGCCCGACTTTTAACAGGTACTAGGAAGCATGATCATGTCACTCCGGTGCTCGCTTCCCTTCACTGGCTTCCTGTATATTACAGGATCCAGTTTAAATTACTGCTTTTTGTTTTTAAATCCCTCCATGGCCTAGCCCCACCCTACATAGACGATCTGCTGACAACCTACACTCCTGGCAGGAATCTGAGGTCCAGTTCCCAGTCCCTGTTAGTTATCCCAAAGGCTCGTCTGAGGACCCGAGGAGATAGAGCTTTTTCAGTGGCTGGCCCTCGGCTCTGGAACAGTCTTCCCTTACAGCTTAGGACCTCTCAGAGTTTGGAGCAGTTTAAGTCGTTGCTTAAGACTTATTTCTTTGACCTGGCTTTTAATGTTGGCTGATCTGTCTAGCTATTCTTTTACTTTTTATCTGGTTTTATTGTGTTTTTATTATTGGAGCGTGTAGTTATTGTTTTATTCAACCTCTCATTTTATTCATGGTTTTATTATTTTTATTGTCTACTTTTTATTTTTTTAACATGTTCATTTTCTTGGGTGTGTGTTATGTGGTTTTGCTATGTACAGCACTTTGGGTTGCGTGAGCAACAGTAAGAAGTGCTATAGAAATAAAGCTGACCTTGACCTTGACCTTGACCTTNATTTTTTTCTCTATTCTCTACTTACTTTTCGGGCTTTTTAAAACTTTTTAGCAATTTTTGCTCCTAAAACTTCAAATACATTCAGCACATTTTGACAATTAAGCTTAGTTTTAGCTTCAATTCAGCAGTTTCAGCTATCATATTCAGCAATAAAGCATTCAAACGCATTTCTGCAAGAAATGCAATTTATCTAGTTAATATTATGCTAGATAATATGCTACATTTTTTTAGATACCGGTAATGTAAAATCTTTGGTGAACCGTAGTTTGGGCTGAATGTGAGTTACATTGCAGGCTTCACTAGCTAGCAGGCTTAAGTGGGCCACGAGGTCTTTATCAACAAGCCAGAGATAACATTGCTAAATAAGAATATAAACTACTCTACAGTATGTTTATACGTTTCATCTGCAGAAATGAAGTACATTTGAAGAGTTTTAGCAACTACTCACTGCAAGATGGGTTCTGTCGCTGGGATCCAACGGGAAAACGACAACAATGAAGCACGACTGACCTGTATGCACGCAAGCTCCGCTGTGGGACCGGATTTTGTTGGGGGGGGGGGGGGGGACCTATATAGGCGGAGCAGGGGCAGAACTGAGGACTGAAGGGCGCAGGTGAGAAATCCATGCCCGACCTGCGGATCCGTGGTGGCTTCGTGGCGGGTCAGGATTTAGTTTGGGAGGAGGGGCGAACCCATTGGCGGATCACGCGGACCTGAGGCGGATGAGGGCAGATCCGCGCCGGAATCCTCTGCTGTCTGGGTCGTCTACCCCTGTTCTGAGCAGAGTCTGAAAGTGAGCAGTTTTGGTACTGTCTCTTTAAATCTGGATGAAGCTCTGCAAACCTCGCCCCCTCCACTGAGCAAGACCTTACACTCCACCCAAGTCAGACATTTTTGTGGTTTGATAGAGAAGTTATTAGTTAGCGTAGCAGAAACGCCATATTAGCACTTTCAAAACGGGACTTTTCCACCCAGCTGTACATGACCTCTGTCATGCACTGAGCATGAGGCATCCGCCTTTGACTTTATCAACACGGTGTCCATACCACCCCCCCCACACACAGCCGACAGAGTGACAACGCAACCCCCCCCCCCGACACACACAAACAACATAACAGCTCCAAATGAAAGTAATGTAATGGTGTGTTATCACTGTCATTACATGAACCATCAATACCAGCACCTTGTAAAAAGGTTATTTAACACCTATGTATCAATTTGATGAAAACAAGAGTGCTGGATGCTTGTTTTGTTTTCACATTTATTTCTATTCTGAAAAATGTAAACAAATGATGCAGCTCATTAAAAGAGCACATTCTTTTATTAACACCTTTATATTTATATATATGTTTACTTTAAAATTTTGAGTTATTTTGATGTCTTAATGGTTGAAATTTGATACAAAGCACTTACATTTAAATTTAATTATACACAGCAAATTCAAAAGTGTTAAATTTCCAGTGTTGGTGTTCTAAGTTAAAATTACAGTGGTATTTCAACACTTATTTAGTCTAATACAATTATGTGAGAGTTAAATCCTAAAAAGGGTTGGTGTTAATCTGACGCATTAAATCTAAGTAACTCAGTTGAGTGTTAAATTTAAAATGAACACCTAACAGAGTTACTCCCAGAATTCCAACGTATCTGTGACGTGTGTGTCTTAAAAGAGCGGGGACAGCATTTTCACACGGACTCGAGTGTAGCCGACATCGTGAAGGTAAGTTCAATGTTAACATTAGCATGTGATAACCTTCACCAGCAACCCTAACCCTAACCCCGCAGCTTCCTCCATTATTCTAGCATTAGCTTCGGCTAAAGCTAGACTGAAAGGCCGAAGTTAAAACTACAATTTATATAACCTAAAGTTGAAAAAATATAGTATAACTGCCTGGCCGTGAAATAGCTCTGTGTTTAGAGAAGAACTTAGTGTGGCTGGTGTGGGTCATTTCTGTAGGAAGCCTCCAGTTTTCCTCCAGCACAACTCACCTCTCAGAGTGTGTCCGACTTTTAGCAGCTGCACTTCGACGAGCACGAGTTCAAGCACGCACGAGTGCTGCCCTGACGCTTCAGGCGCATGCTACATTTATTTGGCTAGCTTTAACCTACAAAATGTGCAGTTGTACAAACGTGTACTTACATTAATGGTGTACATTCCTCCACAGTTCTTGTGCAGAAGGAACATTAAAGGGGACCTTGAATGTAAACCAACATTTTCCTTGTTGTTGTTGAACAAAGACAGCTTGGGTGGTCAACAGTAGCATGCCAACAAGTCAAAGGCGTGTGTGACCTACTTTTCATGTAAATTATAAAGTTGAAAAAGGCAAGAGAAAAACGCCTGTTCTGAGAAAGCCTTCCTTAACACATCACTAGGGGGAGCCACGCCTCCTCAAACATGCATGTCTCCAGTGTCTGAGGCCTTCTGGAAAACCAACCAATCAGCAAGCAGCTCATTATCATATTCATGTCCTGGCCGAGTGGGAGGGGTCAACAGCTCTTTTCACTGAAGACCTGAGTAAGGGGGTTTAGAATGGCCTGTATCAGGGCTCCTGGGACAGATGAAAGCCAAAAAAATTTTCTTATGCTTTTTGGAGGCTCAACGCTCTGTTTTAGATTGTTGATTAATTGCATTCTAGGACACCTTTAAATTGTTTGGCTTTGGAAAACCGTTGTGTATTAAAGTCATTTATACAATTTTGGGGGTATTTATTTAAAATTTTATGGTTTTTATTAATCGTACAACAGAAAAATAATCGTAAGATTAATTGTTTAATTAGTCATTAGAATAGTCGACTATTCGATAAAATAATCGCCAGAATAATTATTTATCTCCAGCCCTAAAGGACACATACAGGTTAGTTTAAGAGTGATGTCGGGTAACGTGTCTCTTATATATTTAATAATCATAGTTCATATATGATCGCATATTTGAGAATCTTGTAGCCACAGTTTCAATTCTTATTTGAAAGATAGAGGCTTGTTTTTCTTATTTGGAAACCCGTGGACTCGATGTCCGGACAAGCTGGAGTTTCTACAGCCTTCACAAACAATAGTTTTTCAAAATGAACACAATCCTAAACTAGTGAACACACACACACTGACTCGATAACACGAACCCTAAAACTCCCCACTCTCCACACTGACCATAACCCTAGCTTACAACTCCCTCTGGTTACGTCAGAGGTTAAGATTTAGAAAAAAAGAGCGTTTTTAGAAGCTTTGCTGCAAAAGAAGAAGAAACAATCTTTTATATAGCGCTGCTCAAGATAAAAATCACGAGGCACTTCACAAAAACAAAAAGTAAAATAAAAATTCAAAAACTATTAAAAAATATCAAAAAAGGGAAAAGTAAAAATTGTGATTAAAAAAGGATGTGAAAAAAGGCTGAAGGAAAAATGAATAAAGGAAAGGGTGCTCAGTGGATCATGGGAAAGGCAGAAATGGTAGACAGAGCAGAATGAAGAGAAGGTCAAGAAAAGATCACTTTTTACTCAAACAAATGTGCCGTTATGTATTTTAAAACAAAATACCCACAATAAGAGTTTCTAAATAGTATTATTTGGACAGCATTTTATATGAATTAGAAAAGAAATAACCTGCAATTTGCTCTTTAATCAATCAGTACAGTTACTGCTAACAGTGAATAGATTTGATTTGTATGTTCCATAATACCATAGGGTTTTTGAACTGTTGATCTGAAACAAGGTAGATACATCATGCAGTGGGCGGGGCTACAAAGTGCACATACCACAACCAAAAAAAAAACCCCAAAAAATCCCAACCTGTGTAGCTGGTTGATCAGGAACAAGGAGCCCTAAACAGCTTTTCAATTTCCTTGTTTCTCCAGCCAGGGCATTTTTTCTAATGACTTCCTGCTCAGAGACAGTTGCCCTCCAGTGGGGTCAAAGGTCACTCTGACCAGAATGAATTTCCAGCAACTCTATTATGTAAGTTCAAAGACTTACAGTGATGTATCTATCTCCTTTTTATCTTATCCCATTTTTTGTTACTTATTAATTAAAAATTTGAAAGCCAACCAGTCCAGAAATCACTTTGTTCTAAGTTAATTTACTATTATACAGTTGTTTCATTTGTATTAATGTTATTTTAGTTAAAAAGGGCAGATAACATAAGTTTTCTTCTTTCTGTCCCCTTTTCATTTTGGTTTTAGTCATTTACTTTTGTATATGTGCATAAATAAAATAAAGTTTGGGAAAAAAAATCTATGGGAAATTATTTCTAATCTTTCTACAAAGAAAATGTATTAAAGCAAGTGAGGAGAACACCTTCCTGTTTAAACTCCTGCAATTCTTTTTGTGACCCATCACTGCTGTTTCAACTCACAAAGTTCACACAAAACATAAAGTATGCAGCCATAGACACAAAAACACCACTGTTACAACATGGCACCGTCACAGCGGTTCAACAATAGCTTTATTCTCAGAAGCACACATTCCCAGGTGAATTCCACACCTGTGCCTCTGTGGGTCATTTACAGGGAAGGTGTGTTGAAGACTTCCTTGTAGCAGTTGGGTGGAGACTCCTCATGAAACCAGTTTCTTTAACTGGCATTTCCCTGTCAGCATTAGAGAAGGAAGGATCCCAGACTTACAGGACTCATCAGAAGCAAACGGTGAGTGTGTATAAAACTACAGATCAAACTCAGTACATTAGAATATGGAGCAAATGTTCATTTATGTCAGTAATCCAACTTAAAAGGTGAAATTAATCTATGTGGCAGACTCATTCCATGCAAAGCCAGATATTTCAGCCTTTATTTGTTATAATTGTGATGATTCTGGCTACAGCTGATGAAAACCCCACACTCAGAATCTCAGATAATCAGAATATAGTGAAAAGGTTCAATATTCTAGACTCAAAATGTCACACTCTAATCAGCTGATGAATCCAGAACACCTGCAGAGGGTTCCTGAGCCTTTAGATGGTCTCTCAGTCTGAGCTGGATTACTGACATAAGTGGACTCTTACACCAGATTCTCAGTTTCACTGTTTAACTGGAACAAGCTTACGGCTTTTAAGTAGGAGCATTTTGACTCTGTGTGAACCAGAGGTGTGGACTTGAGTCACATGGCTTGGAATCAAATCATTAATGTGATGATCTTAGACTTGACTTGAAAAAATGTTCAAAGACTTGGACTTGACTTGGACAACCAGATTTAAAAAAAAAAAAACCCTAACCCTCTATCTCTCTAAACAGCGCTGCAGCTGACGACTCCCAAGAGTACCTTTTTTCGGGTACATAAACTATGAATTAGTTGACAAAAACATAATTATAGGATGTCTGGACATAAACTTGGTCATGTTTACTTGTTGAGAACGTGGAGTGTTAAAGCTGAAATGGCAAATTTGGAAAACAAATTAGCTTAAAACGTCATTCCATGCCTCTTGACATTCTAACATAGCATAGCTATAAATATATTGTGGAGATAAAAAAAAACGAATAAAGTGGTTCTCTAACATTTGTCTAAAAACCTTCGTTAATAATACCTTTCGGACCAAAATTATTGGACCATTCGGTTGTCAGTATCGCCGAACCGCCGCGCGTCCCTGGGTCCTCCACTCATTACCACTTGCGTATTTAGAAACAGAACACTACTGGTATGAGAGGTTCTCCGCTCAACAGAGATGGGAGTAATGACGTTTAAAACAACAGCGTTTCTAATGACGTTAGATTACACGTTACTGAAAAACCTAAATAATTACTGTCTTCTTTCGCCATAACGCCATTTCCGTTACTGATAAGAAAATGCGTGCATTACTATAATTCAGCAGTGAGGTGTGTTGAAGCTGTCATCTGACCAGGAGCTAAAGGGGCGGATGTTTACATCCAAGCGCATCACGGCCAGTGAGCAATGAGGAAGATGTGATAAGGCTGCAGACCCGCAGATTTGCTGCTGCAAGCATGAATCTGCTCTGTGATCTGCAGCCATACTGTTCTTGACGTGACAACGGGGCTTCCCGTGTAAGGAAGGTCCGCTCACCTGTGCACCGCTCAGATGTCAGATCATTAATTCCTCGTCACAATCTTTTATCCTAGATCCTCCAGTCATTTCTTTAGCCCCGCTCTAACACTAGCTTCATTTACATCATCGACATATCCACGTTATTTTTGAGTATCCTCATGGAGAAACGCTGATGCTAGCAACATCCGGTGAGATAGCACATACTCATTGGTTTGCATTGTGAGGTTTCGTTGCTAGTAGCAGTTTATTTGAACATTTGAAGAAGATTTTAAAAAATATTTACCCCCGAAAAATGTAGTCACGCGCCTCGGGAAGACGTTGCGCTGTTGGCGCTTGTACTAACAACCAGAGAAAATTAAATCTGTAGCTACAAGAGCAATGTTTAGAACATGCACCTCCAGAGTGAGAGAGCGTGTAGCTGCGAGCGTCGGTACGGTTCTCACCGCCTCTCCAGAGATGAGGAACCCAGAAGGATGTGGCTGAAAAATCTTAACTTGAAACCACCACAAACTTTATTTGTGCATTCCTTTCATTTTATTATGAAAAAACTCTGAGAGGAACACCCGCATCCTACTTTGTAGCTGGATATGACAAAACTCCAGAGAAGAGACGCTGAGTAGTAAAGAGATCTGACAGCAGTCTCACAACAACAGGAATTATTTCATGTGTACAATTTTCTGAATAGTTATAATTTAACGTGCGTTTAGATCTGCTGTTATTAACCTAAAAGTGCCATCCTGCTGTTTGTATTTCCCCTGATGTAGAAACTAAAACCCAGGCTTGGTGATGAGGGATTTAAGGCTCTGACTCGGCTCTACGTCTGCTTTTAAATAAATAAGATTGTGTCCCACCTCTTTCAACAAAACGCCGACAACCTTATTACGATGTAGGTACTGATAAGCCTCAGAGCTTTTAAGATTGTTTATTGCCTTGCTGTCAGACGCAACTGAGTTCAGAAAGTAGCTAAAATGCTACTGTACGTTAGCTTTGGCCAGGCTTTAAGATCACCCCCCCCCCCCACCACCTCTCTGCTTCAGTAGGCAGACGGAGTGTAACGGTGTCCCGTTTGAGCTGTGACAGCTGGTGTTCATGCATGTTTTCAGTCTCTAAAAGCCCATAAAAAGAGGATTAGCATGAAGGAATTGCATCGTCTCAACGTAAACAAATGCGGACCGGAACTTGCTTGCATCTTTCGCGCAAAGCATCACGGGCCGTGAGAATAACGTGGATAAATCTCTAGACATAGCACGTCCATTTGGAAATTCATATGCAAAATTATTCAAAATGGGAGGTTCCCACCGCCTCCATTTTGGCCGTGACACACGCCTCTTCACGCCCAGACAATCCATAAATGGGAAAAGAGGTGGAGCTGAGGGTGGGGCAGTGAGGGTTGGCGATAACAAAACCAATGTAGCAACTAGCTAAACTGAGCTAACACACAAAGCTAAGATGGAGAACCGAGACAGCGAACCACGCAGCTGTCTGGCTTCCGTGCGAGGCAGCAGCGTTGGTTGTCTGTGGAGCTGTAATATGGACTGTAAAAATACAAGCAGAGCCTCAGACAGCTGCGATTGGAGCCGTGCACCCTGGCTGCTTACACGATGTCACGCGCCGCTCCAGGGGAGTTCAGCGGGACCTTAGCTGCATGCTAACTCAGAGCTAGTGGAGTTTTTCGGGCGCTTTTAGCGAGAGAAACGCGGTTGAGCGACTCCAAAATGAAACGAGATCAGCTCAAACAGCTGAATTGTTTCTGTAGTCTCCCTCAGAGAGTTCCACAGGCTACAACCACAGCCTCAGATGGTAGCCAAGCAGTCGCGCGTCCCAGCTCCCTCGGGAGAAGGGAGTGTGCGGCTGCCTGTGTGTAAAGAAGCCGGGCGCCTGCCTCGCTGGACTGCGTGCCTCCACAAGGATTAAGCGGCACATTCGCGGATCTCTGATCGCAGGCTGCTGCTGGTAAAAGGAGCGGCACGTTGCTCAATCTCGGCAAACCATTCTGCAGCGATGACCTCGTGGATCTTTGACCGTGGTGGACCAATAAGTCCCGAAGCCTCAGCTAGCCTCAGTTAGCTTACCTAGCTCGAGTTACGGTATCCAGCCAGCCCCACGAACACGTTATATTTCAACCCATCTTTGACCAAGCAGTGTTATGTTAAACACACAGCATCTTCCCCCATTCAACCAGCGAAATACAGTACAGAAATATAATTTTACTTACTGATAAAAATGAAGCAGAGACTTCTTGGATGATCTCTTGGTGCAAATAATTCCACAGCTTTCCCTCTTTGTCCAAATAATTCCATGATTAACATCCAAACACGAACACGCAGAAAACACAACTTCAGAGAGTTGAAATGGCCGAACATCTATTAATGTGAGGCTGAGGCCTTCCTTGGAGCTAGCTGCTTATGCTAGCTCTGAAGCTAGCTCTGACTCTTGCTCTGACGCTCATGCTTCCTGTCAATCAAATATAATTATTCATAATTTCAAGTATTTAATTACACCTAAATGGAAGAGTTGCAAATCCACCCCCTCCCCCCCAGAGTTGTCAGGACTATAAACTAGACCTGTTAAAGACTAAATGGAAAATTGTACCAGGCTGTAAAGATCTTTTTTTCAGCTGTGAAGTTGGCATTTTTAACATGGGAGTCAATGGGGATTTGCTCACTTCTGGAGCCACCCCCAGTGGATGAGGGGAGAACTGCAATTTTTGCCATTTCTGAGCCAGAGGGGTTCCCCCTTGGTTTACATGGACACAAGTAATCAGAATAAAAGCCTGATCTGAATAAAAATGCATCATTCGGAATACTCTGACCCGATTAATAATAATAATTATAATAATAATAATAATAATAATAATGGATTGGATTTTTATAATGCTTTTCTCAGCACTTTCCATTATTCACACACTCTCACACACTGCTGGTGATGGTAAGCTACTATGTAGCTACAGCCGCCCTGGGGCGGTGTGACAGAGGTGAGGCTGCCATTTTGTGCCATTGGCCCCTCTGACCACCACCAACACAGGCAAGTCAGGTGAAGTGTCTTGCCCAAGGACGCAACAGCAGAATTCCCCTGGTGGGAGCTGTAATCTAACCCATAACCCTCCGATCATGAGGCAACCCTCTCTACCTCCTGAGATACTGCTGCCCCAATCAAATTAACTTTTCATTCCGATTGAGATGGCTGGGTTATGCCGATTGTTAATCCAATCATGGTGCATGTAAACACTTATTCTGATTGTGGGTCATTACTGCGCATGTCAGTAACATCGTACGTATATGTACATTACGTCGCAGTTTATGGAAGTTGGATGAAAACTGTTAGGAAAATGTATGTTTAATATTTTAATCATTTTGTTTTATTTTATTCTTTCTTAGCTTTCATGTTTAACATTTGTAGTCTATCTACTTTTAGGTTTGATATTTTATTCGTTCTTAGCTTTTATGTCACTGCTTCTGCTCTGTGTTGAATGTGGGTGAGGGGATTGGAGAGACTGACCAAGATGGAGCCAGAGAATGGAATTACAGTGCATTCCATTCCACATCCCCCGGCGAGATGGTTCTGGGGAAGACAACGGGGGTTTGGGGTGTGGATACAAAGAACTGTCCCTTGCTGTAAATTTCCACTCCTCTCTTGGCAGTCAGCCATGTTGTACCACAGACGGGTCCTTGCAAGTAAAGACCATTTAAATTTACGTTACTGTGTTTTGGAGTCTTATTTGGTGAAAGAGTATTGTTAAGTAATAGGTCAGAAGTACTGGTTTGTTTTGGACACAAATGTGTTGCTAGATGTGCTTAATAAAAATAAATAAAACCACGCTCTGAAGAACATAGTACTGCTCCATTCTGACATTCACGCAGCCATGTTTGTTTACAGCGGAAGTCCGCTACTTCTTCTTCTGTGGCCTTTTTCGGTGTACTGGATCGTTCTGCGCATGACGAAATGATTTATTCCGACATGATCGGATTCATTTTTCAAGGGCCCATGTGTACAGTCATATTCTAATCCGAATAACAATAGGATTAAAGACATTTTGCACATGTAAATGCAGCTACTGATTGTATCAATCTCAGAATATGTCATAGTCAGTGCTTAATTTATGCCGGGTCTTGCTGGAACAAGATCCGGGAACTATCTTATTTTGAAAAGACATGTTCTGGTAACTGTTTGCTAAGATCCATTAACTTGTCTCGTGCCGCCAACTCGTGTTTAACAGTGTTTAAGAAAACTTTTGAGCCACGCCTGCCAAACTGGCAGACATGAGAGTGTCTCACGCAGGACTTTTTTTTTTTCCCCATGTCCTGTTTGGCTGTATAGCAAACAGAATTGATGTCTGAGTGCCGAAAACAAGCCTTACAGTTTTATTCTCACAGGTGGATCATTATAGATTCAGCTATAACACCCCGCCTGATATCAGAATTTTATTAGAAATGTTTTCGGTTGGTTAAGATTTCAACGGACACAGAAATGAAAGAAAAAGGGGGGAAAGAGAAGGAAGGGGGGAGTTCACAAAAATAAACAATAAAGGATGCAAAAGAATCCACTTCTAGACCTGCAGAAAGAGAAAAAAAGGGACAAAAAAATACAACAGAACCAAAACATAACTGCACCAACAACATGAGGATGTATAACAGTAGCAATTTTTGCTGAAAAGCACACAGTAATAAATCATAGTGCATATAGTGCCAACCACAGCCTCCCAGGTAGCAAAATTGGTCTGGGCCAGATGTGGCCCACATCTGGCACTTACATCTGGCCAACATACCGCAATGAATGAGGGGCCCCCACTGGCCCAGGCCAGTTTGCCAGAGGTGGGCCATGTATGGCCCATAGCCGTTCCAGCACTGGGCCAGTTGTGGTAACCTGCACTGGCCCACACCAGGCCCAGCTCAGGCAGGGGCGGCTCGGACTCGGCAAACCAGATGTGGGCCAGTGGTGGGCCGTCATTCATTGCGGTATGTGAGCCAGATCTGCCATGGGTGCCGGATGTGGGCCATACCTGCTGAACTGCTTATTGCTCAGTCACAAATTTAGACAATAAATAAAACAATTACACTTCAAATATATACAATAACTGCTCAATCAATAAAAGGAGACCATGCTTAAGCTTTACAAACATTTGTAATTTCAAAAACAGCTGGAAATTCACAAATTGAGGAAACTATAGGTCATGTTTACATATAATTCCATTCAAGTTGTTACAATAATGTGGTAGAGGAAGTTCTTTAAAAATACATTTCCAAATTGAAACTTCATAAATGCAGAGATCAGTAAAGGAATGAAGATACACAGTAAATTTAGTTCACAGCAAAGATGTTTGCTTCAGTTTAATTTGCAGTTTATAAAACTACAAGAACCCACCATCACACAATTAGTCCAGAGGGGAAAGGAGAG